>VXBI01001482.1:144202-197486 GCA_013397375.1 Toxostoma redivivum | reverse complement strand
TTTTTTTTTTTTTTCAATCAGAGTCTAAATAGGATTAAATTAAAGACATTTGACTGAATGCTGCAATTTATATATTGTATAGCTTTACCAGAGTTGAAGATGGAATATTTTGATCTGTCTAATGGGTTCTTTTTGTGCCTATGTTTTTTCTAACCTTATTTCCTACTCGTGGTCTGGGATGCTTGGGAACAGACTGAGAGGTCAAACTTTCCAGCACAGGACCCTCCTCTCTCTTATTTCACTTTATGGTCAGACAGACTATTTTTATTCTGAGATCTGCTGCTGTCCAGTAAATATATAACTTTGTTAGGAACCAAGCCTGCTCCAGAATGATACCTTTGTGGACACTAAAAACAATTTAATGGCATGTCACAATAGCAATTCACTCTGCTAATAGCCCGGCTCAATAATACCATATTGCATAAACCTCCTTCAGTCTTCTGCCAAATAATTCACCTTTATGCACTCTGCAGCAAGCTCCATTTCACTAACAAATATATTTCTCCCCTACCCCTCCAAATAAATATCCAGCATCTTCTCACTGTAACATCAGCTGTTGCCTTGCATGAGGTCAGCAGGGCCATATTTCTACCCCAAATCACCTTTTTCCATCGTAGCCAGAGAGGCTCTCAGCTTTTAACTGGCACATCAAAAAATCCCAGGCAAGAGTGGAGGGAATAAAATCTTGGAAAAAACTCTGTACATTTTGCTGTGTCTCACAAGCAGCAGCAGTGAAAAGTTTAAATACTCTGTATGTCAGGGCAGCCTTAAACAAATGTTTATGGGCTTTGCTTTTGCAAGCAGAAGGGTTTGGGTAAGCACAATCCTCAAGATGTCTCTTGCTTAAAATGCAGCGCAAACTCCCCGAGAGGCAGCAGCCTCCTGCCATCCTGCTTCCCTCGCTGCTTTTTTCAGGAGAGATCTGTTGGGTCTGCTGCTCAATATGAGGAGATGCTGCTCCACGAGTTCTTTGGGGGAATGGTTACTTGGATCTGGGGGTGCTCCTGGAAAAGCTCAGCTGGCTCTCAGTTCTGGGGGTGCTCTGGTGACAACATCTCCGGTGTCCCCTCCCTGATGGACACAGCCATCCATCCTGGCTCCATCCAAACCATGTGGAATGGGTTTAATGCTCTCCTCACCTCCTCCTCCTCCAGGTGAGGAGAAATGCTCTGTGCTGGATTCACTGGGTCTGAAGCATTGGCAATGAGCAACCTCACAGTGATTGTCCCCAAAATCCTGCAGGATATTTTGGGGTGCTGTGGCTGATAAGTGTGTTACATCCTCCTGCACTGCTAGTGTTGTATACACTGAAAATCACCTTTTACAATGTCTGAGCTCATGTTAAGAGACAGAAAAGGAAAAAAAAATGCAAGTCTTCCAGCTACAAATAGAATTTTCTCTATATTTTTATTTTGCTATGTTATCAGCATACACTCTGTATAAATTCCTCCTTTCTTAGAAATGAGACTCCAATGATATATTTAGAAATAGAATCAGCTCTCAAAAGCTTTTTTTTTTAAATGCCTATGTAGAATCTGCTAAACCCCAACTGCATCCTGCTCCTTTAAAAACTACTCTCAAAAAATCCGACGGTTAAAAAAGGCCATTTTTGTAGAAGAAACTATTTGTATCAAATATCATGAGAAAATAAGTGCATCATGACAATTTTGAACATCTTTTATGATTTGATTGTCAGTAACGAGGCCCACAGGAGAGTGATAAATGTGAGGCACGAAAAATATCTATTTCACTTAGATAGCAAATTATGCAACTCAGTGCTTGATAGCACTTGGCAAAATACAAATGTAGTTGAATGGAATTGAAATTGTTGCTCTCTGCCTAAGACACAGGTAATATCACCAGGGGTCCTGTCTTCAGATATTTATAAGAGCTAAGAGTTTAAGTAATAGTAGCAGTAATACAAAATTACCTTTAAACATTGAAAACATTTTTACTTTGTTACAGGGTGTAATTTACACTTTTTCTCTAATGGCTTACAGACTGAAAATGATATACTAATGCAATTTTTCAAATTTAGTTACCTTTTTGTGTTCTAAAATTATGTGCTCTCTCTTTTCCCTGTTTGTCACTTCTCAGATTCCATTTAATTCCATGTTCGTAGAGTTTCATAATTTATCTACTTGTCATAAAAGTTTTCTAGACTTTCAAAAATACGAAATACTCCCAATAAACTCTGACAAAAATGCTTCCAGTTCAACTTTCAGAAATTTTTCAATTTTGTTTTGAACTATTACCATACATTTTGGTGGTGGAGTGAGATTTTTCATGAAGTGACATCAAGCAAGGGAAGGGAAAAATGATCAGAGAAGAGATTCACTCAAACCATTTATATTAACCTGTCTCTTCACTTATAGATTTATATTCTTTCTTCTCCTGCATGGAAGGATAGGGAGATAAATATAGGAATGTGCTCTACAGCTATGCCTTAGCTCTGGATGGCAAATGAAACTGTGAGAACTTTCAAGATTTCAAAATTTGCCTTCTCTCAAATCATGAAGAAAAGTTTATGCCATTGGCTAATTAAAAAGAAAGATCATTTAAAATGAAGTGTTTAGTTTTGATCATTTCAAATCACTTTTTCCCAGTGCTGATATTTTTACATGTTCATTTATTTGTTTTATAGGAGTTTTTCTTCCAATTAGTTGGGATTTTGAAGGCAAGAGCTGTTTCTACTTAAGCAATGTGAAAACAGACTATTTTGACAGGATGCCTCTTTAAAACTCAGAAAATGATATTTCTCTAACTAACCCTTTTCACTCAAATAAATGATGTTTCAACATGCCACCCCATGAAAGTTTAATCCACAAAATCAAGATTGTGTTTACTGTGCCTCTCTATTCCTGAGCATTTCCAGCACTGTTGGAGTCCTTCATGACCAGGACACCAAAACACAGCAGGGATTGCCCAAGTGCTGGCTCCTTGCTGGGACATTTTTTGGACAAAGGAATTTTTTGGGAATTCTGAATTGTCCCTCTCAGTGCTCTCCATCCCCTCCTCTCCAGGATTTCTGCTCTTGCTGGAGGGATGGAACCTCCTCAAATTGAGGTGATCCTTGGCAAATTCCTGTGTCCTCCTCCCTCCTCAATGAGCAAGAAACTCCTCCTGCACCCCATTCCCCTCGCAGCACCCCAAATCCCAGGAGAATGAGCTGGATTTGGGGGAGCTGGACTGTCCCAGCCCCTCCCAGCGCCCCTGGGTGCTGCTGCACTGGAGGAGAACGAGGAGCCAGTGCAGATCCTGAAGTGGGATGGAGGGGATGCATGCTTTGGGATATAACAGCTTGGAGGGAGATTCTAGGTACCTCTTTTATGGAAAAAAACTACAGAAAAAAATTAATTGCAATGACTAGAGAAAGGACAGGCTGAGAGAAGTGAAATGCAGGCTGTGGCCACGTGCAGCTGTTAAAAGGCTCGATTGATATTGCATGTGAGGAGAGGTGTCACCCTCAGAGCTCCCAGCCCAGTTTCAACGTGAATAATTCCCCACATTCCCCTAAAAAATCCAACCTGACACACATTTTATCCCTTTCGTGTAAGGTTGCTCTGCTCTGCTGAGCACTTGCCTTTTTCACCCTATCCAGGGCTTTTCAGCAATAATGGACAATGTTATTGTCAGCTCCTAAAAACCATCACCTGCCTCTTTTATTGCTTTGCATAACTTTGTCTGGAGTCCAGGGGAGCTTTCCGTTTTCCATATCTGTTGTTCTTATCTCACTGGGATCAAATGGCAGCTTCCTGGGAGCTTTGTGGGGCTGGCCCCATGCCACATAAGGCAGAAAGATATGAATTCTCTTTTCATATCCCGTTTCCTTGTGGTGTAACTGTAAACTCTGACTAAAAGATACCAGAAAACCAAGCAGCACTTAAGAAACCTAAAAAGCTGATGGGTAATTATTGGGATTAACAAAAGCTCCGTGGAACCAGGGATGGAAATCCCGAAAAACCTGCAATCCTGATGAACACTTGTGAATGAAAAGAGCAGCGTTTTGATGGGAATGTGTGCACAAATGCCTCATGCAGTTGTAAATAAGGCATTTAAATGACTCGGGGATCTGCAAGCCCTATGGAACTCTCCTGGGGAAGCTGTTGACAAATTAAAGCTGCTATTGCTACTCTTCCATTAGCTTTTGTGTCCTAAACACATCATTAGGTGGTATTTCATGGCATAAAACTCTTACCTGTCTCAAGATTGATTTGAAATGGAAGACTCTTACAAGAATATACAGTCCCTTTGGGTTCCAGCTGGGAGGAGCAATCAGAATAAATTTATTGCTTGAAAAGGGTCTTATTTATTCAGTCTGAAAATGCTTCATTTTCTTAAAAATTCGCATATTTATAAATAAATAATATGTTGAACTTATTCACCAGATTATTACTATGGATACTTTACTTTGGAGTGGTTTGTTGAATATCTTAAATATTTCAAATGCAGATCTTTATATTTGGATTTTTTTTTTGTCTCTCAGACCAGGGTGAAATTTCAACTTCATTCCAAGTGTCAGGACCTCTGATTCTGCATTTACATTTTCTTTTTGAGCAAAATGCTGAAATATTAATTGTAAAAGAGGACACTATTGACAATCCAACAGGAAGCTCCTGAAGATGGGAATAACTGATGGGTTTTTTTGGTCAAAACTATCTTCAGCGTGAATATTAGCAGGGGATTCTGAACAGATCTTATGGCCTGCTAATAGTTCTGTTCACAGGAATTCTGCTGCTGTCAGGATTGGAGAGCATTTAGAAGCCTGCACTGTCATCAAGACAAATAAATATCTTGAGTTTCCTAAAAAGACATCTCACACTTTCACTTCTATTAGATGCCTCTTTTCTAAAATTATTGTGGCTAAAAAGTCCACTAGAAGAGTGACTTTTAGGAAAGCTTTTAGAAAAAATAAAAGAGAAAACCCACAAAGACCAAACTCATCTCTTTGAAATAACATTTTAGATGCACTTGAAAATTCTTCTCCCCAAACACAAAGGAAATGTAAAGTTAAAGCTGAAAATCTGGCTGGAAACCATGTCCTCAAATCAACCTACCTCTCCTTAGCTTTGCAGGGAATCTCACACACTGTACTAATGCCATATGTGCCACAACACACAGGAATAATGGGGTGAAGTGAGGACAGTGTCACACCATACTGAGTTCCTCCTAATTCAAAATTTCTTCCTTGCTTTTAAGAGGGTAGTTTACAACCCTGCCAAAATGGCACTTCTTTTTTTTTTTTTTCTTTCCTCTTAAATATACAGAGTGAAAAAAAACACGCAGCATGAGAGCACACAACTTCTGGAGAGAAAACTGAGAGAGCTGCTGAAAGTGGGATGTGTACAAATATGTATAAACTGCCTAAACCCTGCAGAGAGGAACGGGAGCAGTGAGAACCCAACAAGGGACAACAGACCTGCACTGATGAGAAAGGCCCGGTTCTAACTCCCCACACAACCCCAAAATCAAATCAGGATGTGAATTTGAAGCTTCTCTGCCTCAAAATTGAGTGCTAGTCAGCATTTAAGGATTGATTTTAGCAGATACCAGCAGCGGAGTGGAAAGTACAGCCAGGCTGTGAAACACAGGGTATAGAACATTTTAATGACTCTGTGCAGACTTCAGCAGTTTCAGTTCATGGGGCTTCGTGGGAAAAAAAAATAAATAAATGCTGTTGTTTATCTGTTTCCATCCTCTTGGGTTTTGCACCCTTCTTGCATTTCCCCTGAGGTGTTTTTCAAACAGCCCAGGGTTCAGGGCAGGTCAGGTGGCCCTGGCAGGGCTGGGGTTGCTCTGCTGGGTCCTGTTCCCAAGGGCACAGCAGTTCTGGGGCTCCAGCGTCACCCCAACCCACATCCCCTCCACACCAAGCCACAATTCTGCTCCAGTTTACTTTCTGTAAGGACAAGCTTCAGTCACAACTTTGCCTAGATTTGAAGAAATGTTTGATACAATAGTTTCACCCAGCTCCACTTTCAACTGCTGATCTGAAAACCTCTTGTCTCACATTTTTTAACTCGTGTCATTTGATATTCAAGTTTCCTTCACATTTCCTCTCGTCTGAAGGCAGAATCAAGCTCCCTCATTTCCTGGGAATGCATAGGTTATGTGACAAGACATACAAACAGTTTTGATCATCAGGAAAATTTACTGCTCCACAATATTGCAGTTTTAATTAGCAGTAAAGTGAAATGAAAACTCTACTGCCATATGATTAGAACATGGCTTTACAGACGAAGGGACTCATGCCTGGTACTTCATATAATGGATGGGATTTCTACATTTATTTGTGGCACTACATGGGTGTTGGGAGTCTGTAGGAAAACTTCAAAGAATTGACAGGAATAGATTCAGTTTCTTTGTCTGTCACATGAAGGATAACTTAACTTTTGTGGTAAAATATGGGGTTTTTTTACTGCTTAACTGACTTCCTGCTTTGAGTTTCTTCCCTAAGTTATTCCTGCAAGGACATCCTTCATTTCATGTTGTATTTCATATTCCTTGATTACTGGTAGCTAAAACAGGCTGGAGAAGCAAAGCAAGCAGATGAGGAGAGGCTGCATGAGAGCACCTTGTACCACTGTGGTGCTACCTGAAGGTGCTGCCCATGGGAGCAAGGATTTAAGGCTGTGACAAAGGGAGGCTCATTCCACCCAGACCCATCTGGCAAGGGACAAAGGGGACCTTTGAGGATCCCTGGTCATTTGCTGTCACAGAATGCTCTGCAGGCTGACCTTTCCCTGCTCTCAGCTCTCCAAAGTGAGAACCTCTGTGGGACCTGGAGCAAGAAGTGCAGCACACAAAGCAGTGCTGCCTGGGGCAGACCTGAGCACTGATGGGGATGCTCAGAAATTTGGGAGCATCTGCACTTGTGCAGAGCTTTGCAGATGTCCCATTCCCAGAGCTGAGCTCTGCTGGGCTGGGCTGCTCTGGGCTGGAACCCCAGAACTGGAGCTCCCTCCAGCTGACTGGGGACAGCAGTGGGAGGGAAATGATGCTCTGGGAGGTGGCAGGAGCAGGTCACACACAGAAACCAAGGGACAAAGTCTCCCAGTCCCTTAGTGCAGCACCTGAGCTGGGGGAAGCACAAGTGCCCTGGCTGTGGTGACAGAGAGGACACTCAAGGGACTCTGCCACAAACAAATGATCTCAGTCCCAGCTCACTTTCTTCTTGCAGTGAACAAAAATCAGCAGAATGAAAGGCAAAGTCTGACTTGCAATCAATCTTCATTAAGAGTCAGATTCTTTCAGAGCAGCTCCATAAACAGTATTTTTGTGAATTAAAAATAACATCGTGTTAATTACAGTTCTGCATTACCTTTTTTGTTATGGCATGTTAGGCATACTCCTACTTTACCGAATGCCAATAACTCTTCACAATTCCCCGGGATTACAGTTCCCTCCTCAGATAAAGGAACAATCCTTTGAGATGATGGCACATCAAATATGCCTTCATATTTCTGTCTCCTGTCTCCCAGCCTGTGCCATATTGTGCACAAGCTGAAGCAGCACAATACACCACATCTGCCATTCACAGGGCCACCTTTGAATCTGGCCCAAATTTTCTTCTCCACTGATCTATGGATTGTATCTTGTATAATAGTTGTTCTTTTCAAATCTAGTTAAAGCTGGAAAATCAGCTTTTTGGTGGCTGTTGTGTGCTAACAGCTCTGGGGGTGATGCATCCTGTGCCAGCACAAAGCTGTGTCTGTGTCCTGTGAGAGCAAATTCACCTGCTGGGCTCTCCTGGGGTGCTGCCCATGAATTCCAACAACCCCCAGTGCTGAGGTTCAGGCAGGACATAGAGCCCCAGGTGAGAAGCAGGCACCGAGGGAACCCCGGTGTTTGTCTGTGCCTGCAGAACAAAAAATGAATTTATTTTGCATTTAGCATGCCTGAATTAGGGACAGGATGGAAGCAGTGTCCAGCACAGGCTGCTGACCCTGCTGATGGACACTGCATTGGCTTCACCCAGGGCTTGCAATGTCTCAAGCTGTACTTTTTAAATCTAAAGCTGACAAGAAGCAATATTCCTTCTGCTGCACATTTCCAATGTCATCTCTGGAGCCAGCTCTGAAAGCAGCAGTTATAGACTGGTAACAAGGCCCAGGTGACGTGCTCAGTGCTCAGTGCTCAGTGCTCAGTGCTCAGTGCTCAGGTCAGTGTGTGCTGTGCAGAGCCATATCCTGGTGTCAGCATGCAATTGCCCAAAGAAAGTTACGAAATCCATGCCTGCAAGCATTGTTTTGGGCACCTAACCACAGAAATTGTTCCTAACAACAGGAATTAGAGAGGACCAAGACATTACACGTCAGTAGAAATATCTTCTCCTTCTTCCCCGGTCCTTGACATATTCAGATTTCACAAAACTTGGGTAAGAATTTCCATGACTCATTCCCCAGTAATCCATCTTTCATTGCTTTATTTGTGACACTGCTACAAAAGACTGAAAATCAGGATTCTTTTTTCCTTTTGCTTAAGAGGTGAATTCCTCATCTAGAGCCAAATGCCTTTGTGTAGCATCCCTTTAGACACTGGGTGCATCCCCAGTGCAGGGGCAGAGCACATCAGCACCAACCCTGCAGCCCAGAACCGCATTTGCTGCAAACCTTTGTGCACACGAAACCTGAAGTGCAGAGGGACCACAGAATATGCACATGAATTGGAGTTACAGAGGTTTTGTGCAAATAAATATTCTTTAAATAGCAGGCAGAGGCAGCCCCGTGAGCCACGGGGGGAGAAGAGCCAGGAAAGCTGAGCAGGGACAGGGATGGGGAAGGGTTGAAAACACCTGGATTGACAACACTATTTTAGATAGAGAAACTGGAACTCGATGTAGAAAGAGCAAGGCTCACAGGAACAAATAAGCAAATTCCACTGAAGGAAAGCAAGAGGGGAAGAAAGAATAAAGGAAAAAAAGAAAATTCCCCTACAGGTTTAGCCGATAATGTCAACAAGCATCATTCTTACTGCTCTCTCACTATATGTCAAGTCCTCTATTGCTTCTAATCTGTTGTAAGCTATATTCTCTATAGACAGATATAACACCAGAGGAGAACATTAAGACCACCTATTCATATTTTTTTGACATTTGAAGTACAGTCAGACCTCGGTAGGACTTCAGCTTTGGCACAGAGTGAATCTGTGATCTTATCAAATATGCAATCCCACATAAAGCAACTGCTGAGCTGCACAAGAGTCACATAAATATTAAAGTGTTCAGAATGGTTAACTCATCAAACAAGCTGCCTGTCTGGACAGATGGACGGAAGGACTGAGGAATACATCATGCAAAATCTTGAATTTAGGCTGTGTGAAGGAAGTGCTTTCAGAAATGAGACAAGCACATACAAAAAAAAGCCCACATTTACTACATATGTGGTCATTGCTGGCTTTTAATCAGGAAGGTTTAAACCAAATTTCCCTGGAGTGTGATTCCAAAGGAGAAGATGATAGAGCGGATGTGTTAGGGTGCTGATCAGGGAGCCAATATATTTCAGAGCTGGTATAAGCCTGCATTTATCCTACAGGGAAAAACACAGGCAGAGAGAAGATGTGTTATTTTGTAAACAACATATGAAGGCTATCTGGTGATCAGACATTGCAGTATTTTCCATCCCTCTGCTCATGTGGAGCAGGTGGAGCCATCTTTTACCAAAATTAAAAGGCATTCAAACAAGGCCTGTTGTTAACCAGCCCAGAGAGCTCGAGGAGGCAGCACTTGATGCAAGTTAAAAATTCTGGGCTGGTACTGGGACTTTGCAATGCAAAAGTGAGGAACTCAGCATCTCACACACATCTGTTCATTTAACCTCAAACAGCAAAAGTGAGGAGAGGAGAGGAGAAGAGAGGAGAGGAGAGGACTCTGCCTGCAGACGACGTCGCTTTTACGTAACGATCTGAACAGCGGGAGCTGCAGTCAGGGGTGACGGCGGTGCAGCGGCTGCCGAGGCTCTCCGGAGCCGCCTTTGTCAATATAAAACCATCACGTACCACTGGAAGAATCAGAAGCCGCGCGAATAAGCAGCGCTGCTCTGAGCGGAGCGCTCCGCTCTGGTTTGTATTAGCGATTATTGTGCTGTCATTAAGGAATGCAGGGGTGGAAGGATTTNGGCCCTTTTCCCACAGTCCAGGCTCAGGGCCATTGTTGGTGTCTCTCCATAAATGTCACCCTTATTTTAAGATTAAAGAGAGAGGAAATGTCGAGCACTATGTCAGACAGAGATTCCTGCCACATCTGCCCAGCTGTGCCCCTTGAAGCCCCTCCTTTGGGAAGGTGATGGGGGATGGCTGAAGGGTTGGATGTTGGGGTGAATGTTGGGGCAGATGAAGGGGGGATGAAGGGGTGGATGAAGGGGCAGATGAAGGGGTGGATGAAGGGGTGGATGTTGGGGTGGATGAAGGGGTGGATGAAGGGGCAGACAAAGGGGTGGATGGCTGAAGGGATGGCAGCCCCAGGCACAGGCCAGGAGGCTGAGCACAGCAGCAGCTCGGAGAAGCCTGGCAGTACCATCTAGTGGGTGCTGCCTCACACAGGCAGCTGCTCCCAAGGAGGAAGGGAGAAAAGAGGACAGAGAGCAGAGAAATAAAACATTCTTTATCACTGCTCTTGACAGGTATTATATTGTACTATAGTGCCATTTGTTTAGTTACTGCTACAGCAAGTGCTGTGCAGAAATCTTATAAGCAGCCATATGGCACCTCTGAATGAAAGCCATTATGCTTTTATGAGTAACCCACACTGTCTCTGCTGGGGGAAAGAACCTCCGTTTGCACCAAATGTCATTTTCCTATTCTGAAAGGAAGAAAATATTTCTGACTTTCACTGAACTCCACAAACCTGAGCTGATTCTCCTCTCCTGACAGTGTTTACACAGAGCCTGAGCCCACTGGAGGTCTCAAATACCCACCAGGTATTTCACTACTGACATTTTGCTGTTTCCATGCTCGTGCCTTTCAACTGTGCCATGTTAAACAACTCTGTTTGCAGCTAATATTAGATTTTATAGTTACTAGTTCATTAACATTTTATAATTTACTATCCATTACACCTGACAGCAACCGTCCAGCCATTCTTAGCACTCTTTTAAAAAGGATTTTTAAAAAGACCCTTAGGAACAGAAAGTTTATTCTCTGAACAAGGTAAAAATAACAAGTCATTAAAAATTCCTGGTACCTGGATGCAATAACTGGGCTGCACCTCTTAAATTAACTCCGTGCTTTTGCTGTACAGAACAAAGTTTTTGTGGTGATTGGAAAAAAAAATATTTTCTTCTCCATCAGTTTGTGTTTCCAACCCTCCCATGTTGCATTAAAAGTACTTTGTGTTCTGAGGATTGGGTTGTTAAACACTGAATAAAGGTCTGGAACTTGCTGGTCGAGGATTATGTGTTAAAGGAAGAGCAAAATTTCTGCACTACGTCCAGGGAACTCAACTTCTCTAAAGCTGTGGATGTTTGCATGCTGAATTTGCATGTCAAACGTTGGGATTGCAGACAGTTGCAGAAAGTGCATATGCAAATGAGGCACTTAAAAATGAACATATTTACATATGATGGCCACTAAACAGATCAGTCCTGTTTCCACTTCTGTATATGGCTTACATGTATTTGCCTTTTCTGAAAACATATTAAAAAATATTTATCAAAATATTTATTAAAAAGAAGAAAAGACGGTTTCATTAAAATAAAGCCTATGTAGAGACACGTTGTTAAAAGGAATCTAAATAATCTCACTTCCCTGCTCCAGATAATTAACACTCTTCAGCAAGAACTTTTCTCTAAATATCAGTCTTCTTTTAGAGAGATTTGCCATTTTCCTGCATTCATTATCTCACCAGAGCAAAGTGAAGCCATGCACCAGAAATACTGCAGGGATCATGCAGGATGTAATTGCTCTAATGCTTTGCATATTTATGTTTGAGCCCTTTTTATGAAGTGTTACTTTAAAAACAGAAGGATCAGTTCATCTTTAAAAGGGAGTGATTGATTGCTGCCAGTCAGGCATTCCTTCATTCTTGGCTTCTCTCTTAGTCTCTGTAATAAGTTTTTCAGGAACCCCAGCCCGCTATTAAAGAACAGCATTCATCATAAGCCAAGCAGAGAGGAGGCAGACTTTGATGGGCACAATACCATATTTCAATCTACAGTGTCCTTTTTGTTAAACTTGAGCTGCTGCCTCATTAGCGCTCGAGCAAAAATACACAAAGCCTTTTGTAAATATTAATCAGAAATGTACAAAACCCCTCTCCAGACTAAATTACTTATTATTGGGCTCTCTCCAGGTGATAATATCTAACTAAAAATTCTGTTTGCCTAAATTGTGGGAGGAAAATGCCTTTTTATGTACATTTTATGGAGCTCTCTTACAAGGATAAGTGTTTTAAGTAAAAGCATTTCTTTAGTATTTTCCCTTTTTCTGACATCCATCCTTCACAGGGCAGAAATACTCAGCCCTGCTGTATGTTGTAGGCTGCAGCATTCATCTGAGCAGTGTGAAGTTTAAATTCCTGATATCCAGGTTTATTTCTGGCACTGCTGATTAATATGAGAGTGCTTTTTCATGTTTTCCTGCTGAGCTTAAACTTAATAGATGCGAGGCTGGGACTTAAGACACACTGAATTAACACCACATGCTTTAGGCTGGTAAATGCAGCACTACAGAGGAATCCAGATGGGTTCCAAAGCAGAATTTGGTCTTTTGCACTTCAGAATGCCCCTGTCAGGAAAATAAAGTTTCATGATTTTGTTGCTGTTGTTGATTTTTGAGTTTTTTTTAAATTAACTTTCAGCATTTCAGCCTCTGAGCAAAGTGAGGTGCATCACTGCTGGGGACACCCAAGCAAATGGAAGCTCTTTGCCCTAAGTTTGTACCAACACAACAGCTTAAGCTTATGAAACCAATTTACAGTCCTATAATTACTGGTACAAGGCCAAAACTGAAACTTTGGGAACTTTAGGCTCAAATCCTGTCTCAGTCAAGCATTTCCTTGAAGTTTGTGATGAAAAAAAGTTGTCTGTAAAAAGGGATTAGTCACAAAACTTCTGAAATCAAAGGTCATTGTCTCCAGAGGCTCTTTGTTAGAGTAAACAATAGAAATGCTCTCAAAACCATTTTGCAGAAACAATTTTTATTGCTATCATCAGACCCAATTCTGCAGAGATTTCTTGGAGGAAAAGTAGTTCCTTAATGAAGCTCTTCCTCCAGCAAAGCCAATGCTCTTCAGGATCAGTCCCCATGACAGCAAATTTATCAGAGCTAAAAGACTTTTATGCTCCTTTTAGCTAAATAATTTCAGGTAAAACTCCCCAAAAGAAAGGTCTGAGCAAGCATTTGTGTGACATCACCAGCTGGGCCATCTGTAAGTGAAATTAAAGCTGGACTGGAATTCCCAGCGTTCAGTAACTCTTGCCTGTTTGGTTGTAAAGTTGAGGGGTCACAGGCACTGCTTTTGTTGGTGTTTATGCAACACCCAGCCCAGTACATTCCCCCCTGAACTGGAGCCCAGGGGTCCCAGTGGATCTTAAAACAAGATTATGGTCATCTGCCACAAATTCTGCAATAATGACTCCTTATCTAACCCCAGCTCTCCTTGTGCACCTGAGAGACTTTGCAAGGATTTGTCTGAAAAGTTCGTGGCAACCATGCAGCGAAAATAAGCATTTAACCACCGTGAAAGTTGTGGTCAGCTTTCTGAATGGAACTCTTGGTACTGGCTGATTGTTTGCAGCAGTTATTTTGTATATTTTACTCCCTCTGAGTTTATCCTAAATTCTAGTCCAGCAATCCCAGCCCCACTGAAAGGCAGCACTGAACCCACTGATAACAAAGCTCTGCCTCCCCATCCATGCAGCAGAATAAACGCCCAGCACCTCACAGTTAACAAAACACTGCAGACTTATTTATTTTTCTTTTCCTCTCCTGATACTGTTTTCACAACCTGACATAACCTGGTAAAGTAATTCTAATTGTGCTTTGGATTGATAACTGCATTTTTCTCAGAATACACAATGCTTCTGAGAACAGTTGTGGTTCTTTGGTACGGAACAAGTGTTTTGCCTCAAAGATCTAAAGAAGTCAATGATAAAAGTATCAGAAAGTTTAGGTCCTAAAAGAAAACTGATGGCAAACATTTGGGTCCCATTTTTGCATCGTGTAACTGTGGATTAATGAAGATGATTCAGTAGAAAGCAATTAAGAAGGGCACGGAGGAAGTCAGATGTGCTTGGGGAGGAGGAGTCTGCTCTAACAGTGCCCCAGGGAAAGAACTGCACAGAATGGGGGAAGAGCTGCCCTGAGCCCCAGCTCAGCCTGGAGCTGGCAGAAGTGTCCCTGCAGGTTCAAAACAAGGCAGCTTTCTCCTTTTGAATCCCATTTCTGTATTTGTGGGCTTTCCCAGAGGCTGGAGCAGGAGCAGAGAGCTGGCATGGGCAGGCTGGTGCTCTCCAGAGCGAGATCCCATCCCAGCTGCCAGGCTGGGGTGGGAGGCAGCCAGAGATAACAGAGCTCGAGCTGCCCAGCCAGGGCTCAGCCCAGCCACCGAGCCTTCCAAACCTGCTTCATTCAAAACCTCCCCTTCTCTACCTGACACGCAAACCAGCCTTCTGCTCTGAGTTCATCCCTGTCCTCTAAGCAAGAGTTCCTCAATTAGAAAGGAGTGGACATTTATATTCAGGAAGACCTACTCTCCTCTGTAAAACACACCCTGCATTAGGTCTTTCCTTACAGCCAAATGCTGGGAAATAAATTAAAAGAGCATGCAATCAGTTCAAAATGACTGTAATTAGGCAATCAAATAGCCATAGGAAGCAGAAATCATCAATGTCTTTAGCTAGTTCATTTTGTCTGTGGATTTATTTGTAAGCAATTTTTTTTCAAATAAAACCCTAAGATTATAGACTAAAATTTAAAAAGTAATTATATCAATTCACCAGAATGCTTCTCATACACATCTTAGAGCAGGGTCTATTAACCCCAAGAATTATTTGAAGTCTCCATGCCCCACATCTGTGCCAGCTCTGCTGGCCCAAGAGGCTCAAAGGATGAAAACTTTTGTGTAGAGTCTGCAAAGCATCAGTGCAAAACACAGAGAGAGTCACTCCCCACACCCACGTAACAGGAGGGGTAAAACTATTTGTCAAGTTTTAACTTCGAGTCTAGGAAAATCTCCGTGTACAATGAAATAAAACTCATCAAAAACACAACCAAACCATATCCTTCCTGTCATAAAAAGAAGGCAAACAATATGCCCTTCTCCACGTTCCTGCATACCTTTGGAACTGCAGGCTTCCTGCTCAGGAGCTGCCCTGCCAAGAATCATGTATCCTGTGATGACATTTCTCAATAAATAAAGTGACTTCATTATTGAAAAGCTTAACTGTAGTTGTGTGTGCAGTTTTTAATGCAGTACCAGCCCTGAAGTGCTGATGAGAGAAAATCCAGATGCAGGAGACATTCAAGTTGGAGCCAGGACATTTTAAGGGCTGCAAAGTTTCATTAGCTGAGCTGTGGATCGATGGGTAGATTAAAACACTATATTTGTTCATGGTGGAATCGGCTCCTCCACTGGTGTAAATCAGCACAGGAGGATGTAAATCCCTGTTTTAGCCGAGGATCAGGCTCCTGATTTAGTGGGCCTTGTTATTCTCAGCACATGTAACAAAATGAGGGGGGATTGGGGATATTCACAGGTAGATCACCATCATTTCACCTCTGGGACTGGAGCTGTTTGTGGGGACTCTGGGATAAGGCTTGGATGGGTTCCAAGTTCATTATTGTAGCCTGATTTGTGGTTAAAACATGTTAAGCCTAAATATTAAGCAAATACATCAGAGGAGGATTTACAGCTGTCCAAGGACACAGTAAACTGTAACACAAGCTCCTAGACTGTATTAAATTTGTATCCCCACAGTTTCTTCTGCAAGGGAATAGAAGAAGCAAATCAAGTCATTCCTGGGACACATTAAGGATAGGCTTGCTATAAATTCCCTCAAACTCAATTGTCTGTGCCCAGACTGGAGCCATCAGCTCCTATTTGAAGCTTTGGTATTCTGAAATCTGATTTTTTTCCTTTTTTCTTAGAAAATCTCAAACAGAGCATATTCTTTTGACTTCTCAAGAAGAGGGAGGACAAAGAGCTGTTTGACAGTGAGTGCAAAGGGCGTTAGAAGACCTCCCAGCCGTGCTGAGCGTTGTTCCAGCAGCTCCTGGACCTGGGAGTGGGTGAATCAGGGCTGGGCTGTGGCCCCAGTGGAGCTGCACACACAGAGCTGTGTGGGAAGTCAGCTGTCAGGCTGATGCAACAAGTCAGAGTTTACCAATCTGTTCTCACAAAACCGCAGCTGGCAAAGCGCTTCACGTTACGTCAAAGAGCTGCAAACAAGGCAGGAAGAGACACAAAGCTCTGCTTCCAGCCCTGCCACGGCTCTGCAGCATCTCCTGGCCCACACAGCACCTGGGGATGTGGCACCTGTGCTCAGGGGGACCTGGTGCACTCTTGGAATCCGTTTTTGTGTTTTCCCCAAGATGTGTAAAAGTTCTTGCCTGGCAGTTCGTGTGCCCGAGCTGGAATCAATCTGAGCTCTTTAGTTTTCTCGCTCTCAAGGTTGTTTATTCTTTTCTTATCTGTAATATTTTCTCTCAGCCCAGCCAGGTCTGTCTGGCAGGGCAGCCATGGCACACTCTCTGCCCCTTCAGGGCAGTTTTATCTTTTTATACTAAAAACTACGGACATGATGTTTACAATTATTTCCCAATTACCATCATCTATGTTAGACAGTGAACTTCTACTCTAAACCAATCCAAAAGTGCCAGCTCCACAATAGAAAATGGAGATGAAGAAGAAGAACAAAGAAAGACCAAACACGTGCTTTTTCCTCCATCTTGTGTTCTAAAATCCCCATTCCCAAAAATCCTACAATCTATATTTTCACTTTATGATAACACTACTTAAACTTCTGTGACTTTTCAGTTCTCATCTAAAGCTGGTGATTTGTTCCAAGGGCTATAATCAACCCCACAGATGTTTTGGGATCATCCCAGGGTCTCAGAGCCCCTGACAGGGTCTCAGCAGCTCTGGATCCCAAAGGGATGTCCCAGACTCCGACATCGTACAAGCAGGCCAGGCTGAGGACGCTGCTGGGAAAGGCTCCAGGCACCTCGCTTTGGGTGGTGCTTCCCACAGCTGGCACCCAGTCTGGGAACTGCTCCTGGAAGGAGGAACTTTAATTCCTGTCAGTGGAAAAGCTCAGTACTTGCAGGAGTTGGGCTCCCTGATCCTTATGGGTTCCTTCTTACTCAGCATGTCTTGGGATTCTGTGGAAACTGCAGGGTGGGACAGCAACAGGGAGTTTCTGGTAGAACATCCCCTGGGGCTGTTCACTCTGACAGAGGACACTGATGCTCCCAGAGAAAAGGAAGTGTCATCAGAAGGAAGAGGTGAAGAGAAAATAAAAGAGATGGGGAAAAGAGATCAGAAAAGGGCTGATAAACAAGTTTGGTTGGTGGATATGAGAGCTGGAAGGGCAGGAGGTGATGCAGGGGGGAGAAGGAGACTCTTCCCCACCAAGGGAACCAGACTTTGCTGAATTCACATCACTAGGAAAAGACCAATGTGTTTGACTTGTGGAAAAACTTCCACCTTGCAGAATAAACAATGTCTCCTTTCTTTCCCTGACTTTTTGTCCATGTTCAGAGAGTTCCTAAATTTCAGCAGCAGCTCCTCTCTGTGCCTTGGGTGTTCACTTCCCATCTCCTACAGATGCCCCAAACAATTTGCCAGGTGCTTTGGGTTTGGAGTGGGAGGGAGATTTTCTGTAAAAGCTGTTTTGCTGCACATAGAATAATTCAAAATTAATTGGACCTCAGGGATTCAGAAGGGAGAAATCCTACTCCTGGTGTCTGCTCTTAGAACTTCACAGGGACCTTTTTTGAAATCACAAGGTAAAATTTAGGAACAGTCCTGGGAGCCAGATCAGCAATCCATAATCCATGCTCATCAGTAAATTGTCACAACCAGGTGACAAAGGCATCTTCCCATTTTAGTGTTATTTCCCCCTCTTCTGCTGCATCAATTCATCTAAATATTTCCTTCCTATCTGCACAGCTCCAACAGAGAGCAGGTCCCTTCTCCCAGACCTCCATGGAGCTGGAAACCTGCTGCTCAGAGAGCCCTGGCCACAAGCAGAAGGTCTGGGTTTGTAACTCCACATCTCCAGTATCCTGGAGCCTGGGAGGGAAGGCTTTGAGAACCTTTTCCTATGGCTGGCAAGGCCATGGTGCAGGGCAGGGGATATCCCATGCCCTGGGAACAGCAGCAGGTGAAGACTCACAGGTCAGTCTGTGAACCCTGCTCGTGCTCATGGAGGTAATTGGGGCTCGAATATTCAATCCTGTCGAGCAAAAAGCAGTCACTAAATGTTTTGAACTAAAAATTTCAGCTTTCTAAGACATTTTCAGATCACAAACTGAGCAACCAAATGAATGCAGGCACTTCCCAGGATAATGCAGTATCTTGGCAGCATCTCACTGGTCTCAACTTTGCATTTAAGTATCAAAATACTGCTTAAATCCTTTAAGTACCTAAATCCTGTGCTGGATTTAATCTTGAAGGATTCATTTTTTATTTTAGACATGACTCTGAGTTGTGAGAAAAGACGTCTCTAACATGCTGGAATCCCAGATAGGACTTTGGTAGTAAGAAAAGAGGGAGGTTTGGGATAAGGCAACATGCTGGGGGAAATGCAGAGCAGAGCTGTAATACTCAGGGCAGAGACACTTTAATTTTTATCTCTGTCCTGGTATTTATGCTCTGTGAAACTTCAAGTAAGTTTCTCAATCTCAACTTCAATCCCCATCTGTAAAATAGGTGCCATCCTTAATTATTTTTTGGTTTTTCTAGACCATGCCCTCCTTTCTGATTGGGACTGCCTGGGTTCTTACCTGTGCCTGCTTCAGTGTCTGATTTAACACAAGTCAGTGCCACCACAGCAAAAGGGAAGGGAAGAAAATAATCCAACACCCTTTAGACACTCCCACCCTGAAGAGTCTCCTGTGGAAAGCACAGGAAGCACATCTGACCTGTGTCCCCTCCTGCTCTCTGTTACTGGGTCATAGCCAGGGATTTCCAGCAGGGAGCCATCACTGAGTTATGGAAAGCAAAGATGCAAAGCATCACAGCTCTGCTCTACTCCAGGAAGCCTGGAGAAGCCACAGAGGGCTGGATTTTTGTTTTTTGAATGAATTTTGATGCCTGTTTTGCTGACATGCTCGATACAAATGTTCAAGCCAGGCAGTCAGCGTGGATGCTGGCAAAGCTGGAGTGACAGTGGCACAGAGATGGATGGCTCCAGCCAGGGGAATATGGCAAGGATCATCACAGATATGGGATGGAAGGCTTGGAAAATATCTGCTTATTTCCCTTTTTGGTGATTTCTTTGATTAAAGCCAACAGGAATTACACCTCACAGAGGAACTGAGCATGGGAGAGGGGGAGAACAAGGTTTACCTTGTCACAGAGAGGGGGCACAAGAAAGGCACCTCAGTGCCATGGGCTCACTTGTCATTAACCTTAAATGAGGCCCAGAATATAACCCAAATTTCCCATTTATTTTCAAGTGGTCTGAGTCAGACCCTTGGCCCTCTGGCACAGAATGAATGGAATAATGAAGGGAAAGCTTTTATTGATTTCAGTGGAGATGGAAGACTGCTAAGTGTGTCACAACAAGAGGACATGCAACCAAGTGAAAATTCATTTTGCTCAGCATTATATCTTCACCTTGTGCTGGCTTTAGTGAACCAATTCTCTCCAGTTTGCAAGATATTAGCAATATTTAAATGGAAATTACCTCCAGTAAAAACCAGCATTAACTGTAGCTCCACATCCAGATCCCGGTAGCCACCACAAGGATTTCTTTCCCTCCTCCATGTCCCCACAGACACATTCCCACAATCCTTCCCAAGCTCCTCAAGCCCATATAACAAAGATTTCCAGGAACTGTCACCCAAAAGGAGCCAACACCAGCCCTTGTGCAACCCTGGATCCTCTGAAACACCTGATACCCACCACGTTCTCGAGTTTAGGCTTCTCCTACCCTGAAATCATCAGGTATTTCATCCTCAGCAGTGCTGGGGTGGCTCCTAAACCCACCACACATCAGCCCATTGCTGCTTCTTGCCTTTTCCTCTCTCTGCTCCTGCTCTGCTGCATTATTTAAACTGCAGACAGACTGCTGTGCCCACACAGAGTGCCTGACTCCAGTGAGGAATCTCCTCCTGCTCAGGGCTGGTGACAATCTGTAACCTCCTGGTGACAGAGGCTGTATCTTGCTCGGGATTTATTCTGTGCCTTGCTCCAGGAGGTCTCAATCCCCACTGGATGCTGTTCCACCCCAGGAATAACTCGGGTAGGAAGGAAATTGCAGTGCAGTGATGGGACAGAGGAACTGCTGGGGACATTTTTAGGCAGGGTGTAGTTTAGAAATCAGAACAGGGTGACAGAAAAGCAGCTGTTGCAATAGAGGACCTGCCTCCTACTAGGGAATGATTCTCTTGGGTTGTGTTTTGGTTTTATGGCTGTACCTGGGGACAGCCAGGCTGGGGACACAAACAGCTTCAGGTTCTTAAAACCTGGGAGATCATCAGCAATTAGTGAGAAACCTCAGAGCTGCTCTGTGCTTATAATAAGTGGCTTTCTGGGAGAAATCAGCACCATAGAAAATTGCAACATTTCCTTTTTAATTTTGGCATGCGAGTTTGCAGCTCTATTTTGTGATATTTTTTGCCTGTACTCTCTTCCCTGCATGGGCATGGGCTCTAATTCCCTGAACAACCACCACGAAACCCACACACACATCAGATGGATCAGTGTTTGCCAATCAATTGCAGTACTTGGTGCAATGTCACTGCTTAGATGGAATATTTCTCCTTCAAATTTCCAGTCAAATTCTACAAAACAGAATAAATTTTGCCCTTGATTTCTTTCTTCCTATTCCACAGAGGTCAACTGAGGATACAATTTCTTAACATCCTTAATTTCACTCTGCTACTTGAGGTCTCCTGGAGTCACTTTGTAACATAAACCTCAAATTTAATAGCGTGATAGAGTCAACCCCAAGTAAGCTGTGAATCCAGAGAGTTGACTAACACTGCTTTCAAAACCTGAATTTTAATTTTAAAAGCTTTTTGTGTTCCTTATTTTGGATGAGTGAATGGTAAATTGAAGAAGATCACGCAGCAGCTCTCCTGTAACAGAGGTCTGAAAACACACCGGGGATATGGAGGGAGCAAGTGACATTTGAAAAAAAGAGATGTCACTTCAATTGAAGGTTTATTTGAGCCCATCAGCAAGTCTTCCTTTATTTGTTATAACAGCACAAACGGAGCCCAGTGCAGCCTGAAAAGCAGATTCCAGTCTATTCTGCAAGCAAAAAACCAAAATAACAACAAAACCACATCGGAGCAGCTTTTCTCCCATGGTCATTGTTCCAAGCAATAAGACTAGCACTCAGATGTCTAACCACATGGCTGTTCTCCTAATTAGCTGGGATCACAAAATTGTGTCTGAAAAAGCAGAAACCATATTTTAAAAATAGGCCTCCGAGGCCAGATTTTCAGAGCTTCAGCTTCCAATCCAACACCTACGTGAAAAAGGCAGATTTTCAGCAGAAACTCCCAAACTCCTCCTGTTCCCAGGAGATGGAACCCCAGTAAAGCACATCTGAAAAACTTCCCACCTCATTTTGTTCCCTCAGTGCTGAAATCCACTCACTCCCAAGGCTCCAATGTGGGAAATGCTGTATGGGCAATTGTTTTATAAAAACCTGCCCTCATTCAAGACACAAAAGTGCCCTTTCGTGAGAGACAGGGGCTGGAAGATTTGTGTTTCTCCATGAATTTGTGGGGTTTTGTGCTTTATCTTTGCAATCCATAAAACTGGAACAATGCATTGTCTGAGACATACTTTCTTCAAAAATGCAGTCCAGATGAAAGCTGAATTTTGTGTACATTTATCCAAACACAGAGACAATGTCTGTGCGTGTGTCTACACATCTCCATGCAGGCAAAGTGAACTTGCCAAAATCTCCAGAGAGAAGCACACACGTCCCATGGCAGCTGAAGCTGATGGAGGCACAATTCAGCCTTTGGACCATCAACTTCAACTGCAAAACTCATTTCATGCAGGAAAGCAAAAACAAACAAACAAACAAAACCCCTTCTCATCATGGAACTTTTAAAAAATATTTCCCTCGAGCAAAATGGCTGTTTCCCCTCCCACATAAACTGGCAGCCAAGTCAGGAACAGAGCTGAAGACTTCCCATGCTTGCAGAATCAGATATAAAATTTGCAGGAAGGCTGGCACTTATTTTCTCACAACAGTTTGTTCTTCACATATTTCACAACTTTTAAGTTCCTTAATGTAAATTGGAGTCATGCATTTTGCCTCCATGTGTTTTATTGACTCTGATCTCCATATTAACACCGGGGAAGAGCTGGGGTGTTAAATTCAGCAAGCTGGCCACAGTTCTGTCCAGGTAGTTCCCCCTTTTCCCCCAGAACACCCCCAGGTTTTCATGGGGGACTGCAGTAACAGGGGCAGCTCCCATGGAAAGCCAGAGCTGGTGCAGCAGCCAGGGGATGGGTGGGACTGGAGGAGACCTAAGGGTTCCTTCTGCCTTTGGGCAGCTGCAGCTCCTGTCCCTGTGGTGCTTTGTTCTCCCTGCAGGCAGTGCCCAAATCCCTGTGGAAGGTGCAGGTCCCTGCCCAGGAGCTGCCTCCCCTCTGGCCCTCTGCCTTCCTGGAGGAATGGGAGAAACCAGACTTAGAGGGACCAGAAATCACCTGCTCTTAGGACAGAGCTGAGCTCAGTTGGCCTCTCCTTCCCTCCACATCCCCAAATGCTCTTCAAACACAACTTCACGCCCTTTATGCCCAGCAGGTTCAAAGGAGCACAGGGTGGGTATGTCCTGCACGGGTTCACTGCACAGAAAGGGCGTTCAGCTGATGCAGGGGCACACGGAGAAGTGCATTAGGCTGCAATTAAATCCTGCTGGGTTACTCAAGAGATGCTTTTCAGTGTGAACAAAAGGCTGGCCCAGCACGAGGTGCTGAAAGCCCTGGAAAAGCCAGGAGTTCAAGGAGCCCATCTGTGTCCTACTCCTCTGACCACAGCCTCTCTTTTATAGCTGCAGCAGCTTGAGGGTGATTGGTCCTTGGGATTTGAGGGAGGGCCCTTTGGATTTAGAAAGAATTAGAAGACTATCTGAAATGATTTCCCTAATCAAGTTTCTGTTCCCTTCATGTTCAAATACTGCTTAAAGTAATTGAATTTCCCATCATGCTAACAATTTCTGTCAATACTTCCCCCACTAACGAACATCAGGTGGATGTGTCTTTTTTCCATCACAAATTTCATTACTTGGTCCAGAGATCAGGGTCTGCTGCTTTTTTCAGAAGGTTGTCTGTGGTTCAGTTTGATCAAGAACAATATTGATTGTGACAACCTTGCATATTCCAAAAAGGGCTGTAAACCCACATAACACTTTAACTGCCAAAAATGCTTTTTCAATTTTTCTTTCTTAAACAAACTCACTTGGACCAAAACATCACATTTCATTTTTCTCTCCCTCCTGTGTAAGCTCTTGCTCAGAGTTACATTTCTCTGTGTCTGAGCAATGGATGTGAATCAAGATTCCCAATTTGGATTCTATTCCTACAACACGAGCTGTGATGTTTTTGTTGGGGCTAACGGGGCACATGTGGGTCTGCAGTGATCCAGAACTTTCCTCAGGTTTTAGATTCCTTGGATTTAAACAATTCCTGACCAAAACTGGCCATTTTCTTGTGCACATAATCCTCACAGGAACAATCTGCCCAGACCAACATCTACCTGTATATTTGGGCACATTTAGGGCACGTTATTGCACCACTTTCTACTGCAGTTGAATTTCACTCTCAGCAGTTTAGATGACTCTGAAAGGAAATTTAAATCTAAGATCTGCCAGTGCATTTTTGAAAATGTTAACATATTTTTCTGAATTAATTACGAGACAATGAACAAATTATGGAAGACATTTCAGAAAGGCCAAAATTCCAATGTGTGCAATGCACATCAGTAATTTACTGGATTCATCAGGAAGCTGGGTCAGTAATTGCCTTTTTCCATGGAATCTCAGCACTATATTAAATTTTGCCATTAATAATTCTTTATCCTCTACCTGATTACAAGGTAAAGGTGTTCTTATTTACACTTAGTAGCTGAACATAATTTATATGTCTGGAATCTTACTCCAAGGAGTAAATTTTGTATTTTAATATTATCATGCTTAAAGCATAAGGATGTACAGTGGGTTATCAAACATATCCCTGAGGGATACTCAAAGGTAGCAAGCACAAGAGGAGCATTCCTGAATTTTAGTAGGATTCATTAAAAGAATGCTAAACTCTGCAGATTTTATCTCCTTCTATTCTCAGTGTGAGTAAAATCTCTGTTCATTGTTTCCACTAAGGGATGGGAATTGTCTCTTGGATGTCCTTGAAGGCAGTTGGTTCCTGTAAACACCAGCAACAAACAACAGATACTCACAATAATTTTTTTAATCATTAAATTGCTGTCTGCAATTACAGCAATATAATCTCCATGCAAAATGTGCCTGATTTTGGTCTCAGTTAAATTTCAGACTGCTTTGCTGAAATATTTTCCAGCTTTTTTGCTTAACTCAACAGGAGGAAGAATAAAACAAGCTCAGGCACAATTTGAAGCCAACCTTGTGTCTGCAAAATTGAGCCCCCCCCCAAAAAAAAAATGTAGTTACACAGCTCTGCACAAAACTGGGTCAATCTTATTCATTTAGAATTATATTCTTTTGGATTTTTCATTTATTTTTCATCAAAAGCCCAGGCCCATGGAAATAATAGCAAAGAAAAAATGTTGCATTCAGTTCTGCAAAGAAAAAATGATGAATTTCATATTTGGACTGACTTTAGTCATTAAACCACTAGTTAATTTCTTGTCTGATTATTTAAATGTATTTCCACTGTTGTGGCTCCAGCAATTTTAGTATTTCCAGACTCCTAAACTTTCTCTTCATACTTTCACACATGGTCACAGAGTTTATCCTATTGGTTTATAAAATGAGTAAATTGGATCACAAATTCACCAAAAAATACAAGAAAAAGAAAATATTTAAGAATAAAAGCAGGTTGATCAGATACAGAGGCAGCTCCCTCAGGAGACTTAAGAAGAAAAAAATTAGAAACGTAATTTTAAATCTGCAGAAAAACTGGCAAAAAAAAAAGCTTCTAAAAAAATCTGAAGTTGAGGATAAAAGTTGACTGGATCTACACCATTCCTTAAAGAAATATTGGCATTTATAGATGGAAGAGATTGAACATGCTAGAGAAATAACAATCCTGCAATGGCAGCGTGTCACTGCATGGACATTTGTGCCTGTCCCAGTCCCTGTGAGCTCACATCCTCCCCAGGAGCTGCAGGAAGTGCATCCCCAGGGAATTCAGAGAGCAGAGCACCTGCAGCCCTTGCCCAGGTCTTGTCTGTGCTGCCAGTTCCCTTCCCTGCCTGGACCCGTGTGCCAGGGCTGCCCACACAGCCCCTGACCCTGCACCGTTCAGCTCAGCTACTTTTGGGAGCGTGGCAACCTCACATTTGTGTCAGACATTGTGTTCAAACCCCGGATATGAATCTTAAAAACCAGTGAGAGTCTCTTTGTTGTGATTCCAACAGGCTTTGCATCAGATCTAAAACAAACCAGAAACACTCTTCATTTTCCTTTTTATCCTAAAAGTCATGGGCCTCTTTGAATCCCAGGACTTTTTATCAGCTTTCCAAAGTAGCCAGAAGGGTTTAAAATTTAGAGATGAGCAGAAAGGTTTAATTTCACATCTACACGAGACACAAAAACTACCAGAAGTACAATCTACATTTGAAATACAAAAAATATCCATTTTTCTATGATCGAAAGAGCTGCTTATTTCCATCATATCTTAATATTTTATTCCCCAGGTTGCTGGAAACTGTCAGGCAGATGGATGAATGCTTATGGAACCTCAGGACAGCGTGTCTTGTACCACAGATTGGTTTCTGTGAGAATAACCCTGCGAGTGGCTGATGCCATCGGGGGCAGCAGCCTCCCACGGATGCCCTGCTCCAGGAGGGAGTGCTGAGCTGAGCTTTTTGTCACAGCTCAGCCTTGATGTCCTGTTTGGGGACATTCCCTGCAGCACCTGGGGACATGAGGACAGCACAGCTCCTTCCTCAGGACAGCCCCAAGCTGTGAGTGACTCCAGGTGCCAACAAACCAGCCCTGCCTTTACAGCTCCACTTCTTCCAAGTGAGATTTCCCTCATCCTCGTTTTGTAGCTCGCAGTGACAGGGACAGAATTTTGATAAGAACGAGCTCTTGCAAAGTTTATTTGTAATTGTAACACAAAAAAAACCTCCCAAAAAACTCAAGGAATTATGTGCTATCACTTAAAACGTGAAATTAGCAGCAAATGGAGATCTCTTAAAGTCCCTAAAGTTGAGAAGACATCCTTTGTGTCATGGAGTACATGCTCAGTGCAATCAGCACGTTCTACACAGGTAATTACTTTTACTACTAATGGTGCCTCCCACTCAGATAAGATGTTCCAACACTACTTAATCACAAAGCTTCATTATTGCTCCACCACCTACTGGGTAAAACAATTCACATGCTCTATTCAGTGACTCTCACAAATGAGAAAAATTTATGAATATGCGAGCAAAACAGCACAGAGTCTAGAGAGGAGGCACCACCCTGAATAATCGTAAAAGACCGTAGAAAGTTTGGAACATCTGCAGCTCCTTTTCCCCTTTTCCCAGAATACTCAAAAAGAAGAAAATTGACAAAACCATCCCTTATGGTGAATTGAGACCCTGAAAGTTTTTCTGGGTTCTTCTGCTGAAGCTTCTGAAATTTCCTTGAGCCAGAATACAATGTGTAAAAATAGCTGCATTCATTGCAGTTTCATGTTTTATTTTTGGTATTATTTTTCATTCTTTTGTGCTAACGGCATGTTACAAATTGTTTTACTACTCAGTGCATCAAGAGCTGACACAGAAAACAAGAACTGGGGAATAAAGGCTCCCTCTTTTTAGGGTTTATGGACACTACTACATGGGTTCAAATGAAGAGCAGTGGTTTAGCTGAGGGATGTTATGCAGTGTCCTGCACAAGGGATGGAATTTCAGGAGACCTCACCCTAACAAAACCAGCACAAATCACTTTGGAAATACCTCAAAAACACACAGAGTATCTTTATTCTCAATGGATGTAAAAGACACGTAGGTGGTGTTCTGCATTAAGAGAAAATTTTGGGCCACTGAGGGCTGAATGCAGCCCTGGAGACAGTGTAAGACTGAGAGCCCTTGACTTGTGCCTCAGGAAACAACTTCCAAAAATTCCTACACACCCCAAGAGCTCCACCTGAGTTACATCTGTGCTACACCAAGCCCTGGACAGGCAGCGATTTACAAAGGCTGAAGCTGTGCCTACTATCTGCCTTCCTATTTTTCCAAAACTATGGCAAAACCAAAAGGACCCAGGTAATTCCCAGTTCCCACATCACCACCTCATTTTCCAACAGGAAGCTGTGGCAAGAAAGGGATTTTGTCCCAGCACTCAAGAGCAATCTCGCTGAAGGATGGGAATTCTCAGGCATCAATGGGAGGTCCAATCCTTTTGCAGTAAATTAAGGTGCTCTGATGGCCCCTGAGCATGCTGAAATCTGGAAGTCTGCATTTCCAGGAAGGCCAGAAAAACTCACAGCTGCATCTTCCTTCCTCAGAAATATTAAGTAACTATAAGGAAAAGGCTTATTTTGTGAGGTAGTGAAGTGCCCATGGGAAAAGCCATCCCATTTACATTGTTTACATTGCTGGGAGTCCCAGTAAAACAGTGGGAAGATGTCTGACAGGGACAATGGGATTTCACAAGCACTTTGCCTTTTTGTTCCCTTGAGGCAGAGTGTTTTCCTTGTGGATGGAAGAATAACTGAGAAACAGGGCAGGATTTCCACTGATTTTGGTGAAAGAGTGACATGTTAAATCAGTGCCATGGTTCTGGGCTACCAGGCTGGGGGAATCCCAGTGCTTGGATGGTCAGCAGGGCAGGAATGCTCCCAGCTCCCACCCAACTGACCACTACTGCAAACATTTCTTGTAGCTCTCTGTGTGGCCCTGTTGCACTAAGAAATGTATAAACATTTTTATTGACTCAGCCAGGAAGAACAATCTGGCTCCAAGACCAGCAATGAAGCAGGATTAACCAACCTCCTCCAAGAATCCTGATTTACGCTCACCATTGAAATCTTTTATTTTGGTTATTAGCAGATGGATGGAGTTTTAATTTATTCACTTCAGAGCACATCAGAATAACACAAGTTGCAGAGACAGCACCTGTTCAACAGTTCATGGCTAATGAAGGAAGAAGGATGGAAGTGTGTACACACATGCAGGATGAGTCCTAAAGCATGCAATATTCCTGTTGGGACAGGAGTCTCTCCAATGGCTACTAGAAATTTGGGGGCTGCAGAGCCCCAGGTTTTGTGAGGAGGAATGGAAGGGATCACTGCACATGAACACTGAAAGCTAAGGTGGGAATTTATAGAACTTTTACCTTGAGGAGTTACACATAAATTAATAAAGGTAATGTAGATTAAGGAGAGGATTAAACAGAGTTTATTGTCCATAAATATTGGCAGCAGTTAATGGTCAAACTAGTAAAGCAGTAAATTTTAGAGTTTTTCACCTTCCTTCTTTCAAATTAAAAACTGAAAAAGGAGATGTTATTATCATTTGAGACAGCTAAACAATGAGATCCTTTCCTAACTGAGACATTGCTGTGAATTCACCTTTAGGGTGCAAAGCTTTTGAGCTGCAAGCTCACAGGTCTCATTCAGAGCTGACTGTGAGCTTGTACAAAAAGATGGTAACTTACTGGTTAGGAAATTAAAGGAAAATTTTAAGCATGTGTATGTGGAGAGAAAAATAATTTAAGAACTCAAATATCCATGTGCCTTCTCAGAAAAATAAACGTATGCATTTGCTTTTTGCTAATCAAATGGAAAATTGTTTTGTTTTAATGGTTTTGAAACTTCCTCATCCCTCAAGCAAACAGTACCCATTACTTTAAACACCTCAGTGTCTAGTAATTGTTCACAAATGTGTCAGGCTACCAGTAATTTAAGTCCTGTCAGGAATAAATCTCAGACACTCACTTCTTCCAGTCAGTGACTTGAAAAAAACCCGCCCACTTGTCAATTAGAGGGAGCTGCGCGCGGTGGCTTTGTTCGAGGCTGTGTAAACAGAAAGAGCTTCCTCCTCGCTAACAACTGTTTTCTAAACCCTATATAAATGTTTATGTGAACTATCCTACAACAGCATCTAAGGCAATAAAAAGCAGGCATGTAAAAACAATCTGTGTTGTGCTCGTTGGCAATAAATGTACAGCCAGTGGAGGCTGTAGATCCAGTTGTGAATTATTTTCTCGCAGAGGTCTGACCTCAAAACATTTAAATGTTAGACTGTAAATCAAAATGATATACTTGTGCTATCTACAGATTATTCCCCAGTTTCTGAGTTCTGCTAAATATGTAGGTCTGAAAATATTTGTACATTAATATGTAAATGAGCACTCAGGTAGACATATATTCCAGGGAGATATAGGAGAAAGTCAAACAATCAAAATATGTGAGTGGGCATATTTTCTCCCCTATGTTATTGTTCTCTGCAAGCCACTGGGGAGTAGCCACAACCTGATGTATGACTGATGCAGCATAAGGAACAAAAAATCACTGAAGAACAGCTACAGGGAGAATTTTAAAAGACCAAACAAGGTAAAACCTGGAAAGCTTAAGGTCATGAAGTGACATGTTCGCCTGAGTGACACACTCAGAGTCACTAACTCTGAAATAAGGCACTCAAAGCCCTCATTCAGCTGTTCTGGAAGAGCCTCAGATGTCTGGGTTTCACCAATAAATTGTGCTAAGCACCAAGACTTCTTCTACCGTGACCTTCTATGGTTTTGGTCCATATTGAGACAAGATGCACAAAGTGGATGTTAGGTGTCCCTCTGAGTAAAGGTGTCCACGTGGCCTCGTTCCATGGGGTGTTTGGACAGGATCTTATGGATTCAGGGCTGCAGCCACCTCTGTCTTTGGCAGGAGCTCTCCTCTTAGTGTTGTGTTTGCTTTCAGTGCAGGAGACTCGAGTTCAGAGCCCTCCATGGCCTGATTCCCAGTGGGGATTTGGGGAATTCGAACTCTCCTCTCACAGCAAAGCTCCCAGATTCTGCCTTCCCTCCATGCCAAGGTGAGTATCCTCCAGCCTTTCCCACTGAAACGGTTCCACTTTGTCTCCACATTTGAATATTCGTTAGGAGGGAATCTGCAAGGGGATGCTCCCACACTCTGGAGCAGCAGCCCAACCAGCAGCCCTAATCTGTCTGTCTATCTGCTCTCACCCCCTCTTTAATATCTCTCTATGCAAAGCAGAATGGTTTGGTGGTTACCCTGCTCTCCTGGGAGGTGGGAGAACTGGCTGCAAATCCAGTTAGGCAGAGGATGGCTCCATGCTGCTGGCAGGAGAGGGTGGGTTGGCTCCAGGCAGGGATACCTGGATGGGAACCCCAGCCAGACATGCTTGAGCAGGTCAGAGGGCTTGGGTCTCTCTCTGCTGCCTGCTTTGGATGCCTGGTTGAGACTCCTGGGATTTTCAGCTTGCTTTGAGACCTCTGCATTCCCAAATATTAACCTGGCTGGGCTACAGATTGATTGAGACAAAACCTTCACTGAGACCATGGGGAGTTTTGCTGAGTTGCACATGAAATCCTTCATGTGTGCCACAAAACCCCGCTCAGTGCCCTGAGCTGGACTTTATAAGGCTGAGATCCCCCTGAAATTTCCTGGTGGCCGTTTTACAGATAAGGGTTAGTCAAACAATCTGGGTCTTTGTTCTGGGAATAAATCTGGCACTCCAGGAACCAATAATAAGGAAGAGCTTTAAGAACTGGCACAAGGAAAGGGAAATGGCAATGACTTCTCAAACTGAAGCTTACTGCACCTAAAATGCTTGTCCATGCCAGCATATGTCTTATGGGATTGAGGCCTGAGCTTCCCAGCTTGGGAAATGCTCTTAATTCAAGTGCATAGGAGCTTTTTTGGAGGAGGGAAGGCAGGATCTGGCCCTAACCTTTCAGCCAGAATGACTCACCCTCCATTGTGCTCCATTTCTTTCTGGTGCATCATATTATATTGCCGGATGAAAGGAATATGATGTTTGGCAGAGGGAAAAATACAGACAAACAGGGAGAGCAGATGAGGTGCTGCAGTTTAAATTGTGCTTTTCAGTTTTTATGTATCATAACTGTATGCAAGGATGCCCTGGAGCTACGATACGAGAAGAGCACTTTAAGAGGAACCAACATAAAGAAACAAATAGCAATAAATGACATAAGTGTAGCACCTACTTATCTTGCAGAGATGGAGGAGATTGGAAACAGTACAAACACTACTGGGCTCTACAAAGAGGATTTTCAAACCTAAGCATGCACACATTTAGCAGATGTATTTATGAGACAGATGCAAGGCTAGAGTAGAAATATGTATTCATATGCACTCTGAAAGAACAAGAGAGATTGGAAAGGGACACAGGAAATAAATATTAGGGGAAAAGTTTCATCGCGAATTTTTGCTTGAAGTTTTCACAAGTAGCCAAGCAAGATGGAAGCTGCCTCTTAATTTTATTCTTCTCTATATTATCTCTGATTTTATTCTTCTCTATATTATCTCTAGGCAATCTCCTGACCATCCCTCTGTTAATGTTTCCACCACTGGCTCCCAACTGCAATAATTTTTTGTTGTTTGGAGTGGGACCTACGAGCAGATGAAAAAGCTGGGGGAAGGGGAGTTGCTGGAGATCACAGGGTACAAAATAAAACCTCCATTTTGAGTTTGACCCTTGATTTCACCAATATATTTAGGATAATTTAGGACTGCTTTCCTCTCTTGGGTTTGAGTTACAGGAGAAGCCTAATGGAGAAAGAAAATATGGAGATGGAACTGCAGCTCCAGGAAGGAAGAGGAAAGGCTGTGAAGCCATCCCTCCCCTGAGCTGTGCAGAAAGCCATGGAGGGAGGGTGTCCCACACTGTGGAACAGTCCTGAACAGCTCAGCACAGGAGATGTAGAATTGCTGCCTTGGCAGGATCAGGCTGGGGACATTGCCCAGGGAGCAAGGCTGGAGGAGAGCTGGGTGCTGCACACTCACATGGGGCTGGACAGCAAACCCTCCAGAGATGAGGAAAATGTCCCAAGTTCCTCATGCAGAATAGTTGAGAGAAGGTTTGGTTTGTTTGGTTTTTTTCTTTTTCCAGTGAAATGAATGATGTTTTCTCAACAAAAACCAATTTGTCAGCGAGCAAAATCATTCTGTGTGGACAGAACCATAACCCCTTTAATTGCAGCCCTTGAGGGGTGAAACCTTTGCTAAACCTCTGAGGGTCCCACAGCCAGCCCTCCTGTGGGGTTTGCCCCATCCCTGAGCTGACAAACACCGAGCTGTGCCCCAGCCCAGGTGAGATTAGATCAGGAATTTGTGCCTGCTCGTGTTTGCCGTGGTGTGCAAAGCACGGCCTGGCTGAATGACGCCTGATGATGATTAATGTATTATTCTGCAGAGCATTAGGGTTTCTTTTCATTTGGGCTGCATTGTTAGGAGTAAAATGTGATAAAATGGCTGTAACTGTTTTCCACCCTACTTTCCACCTCCCCCTAGGACTGTTAAAAATAGCATTGGAAAAATCGTTGAAAAGAAGAGAGAAAAAAGGACCCTATTTTTTGCTAATGTAAGTGGGTCTAGCTCCCCTGAATTTAATGAAGCTTCATTCATTTATAGCTGAAAACAAATTTTAATAAACATTTATTTTACTTTTTTTCTTTTTTTTTTTTTCCCTCCTCCCTTGCTTCTAGGAGTTGAAAATATGGCAAATATGAAGAATTCAAATTTGATGTAAGCCAAAGCTGAGATCTCAGCCTGGACATTTTAAAACACTGAAGCAATCTTAGTAAATAACTTTCAGCAATGCAATACTTGGGAAAACATGTTTTGGTCAAGGAATCTGATAACCAGCTATATGTGTGAGGGAAAAATGTTACTAAAATTTTTAAAATTCTGTTTCTGAAAACAGGAAAAATCATGTTTTCTCATGCAGAAGGAAAAAGTAAGTTTTAGATTTTTCTTATTTTCCATGCATAATAAATAATATTTCTCTCTTCCTTTAAAACACCAAGGTCCTAATCTACAAATGGGCAAGAAGGCTCTATATTCACTAATAAAATTTCCAGAAATTCCAAGTTTATTCAAACTTTCCTTATGTGCATCTGTCTTTCCTCTCCTAAAGTTGTTATTACATTTTTTATCATCAAAAGCTGTCCATGTTGCCAGCTCCTCTCCTTAAGTACTCTAAAGTTTAGAGAACAAAAAGGCCACAGTTAATCCTGTCCGAAATTTTATCTGAAATCATTCAGATAAGGCAGAATTCGTTTGAGCTTTGCTTGGAGCAAGTGACAGAGTTTCAGATACAGTAATTTGCTGTGTTTCCATTTAAAACAACTGATGCTTCCCACTTCTAATACCCAGGAACATAAAATGCATGTCACTTGTTTATCTCTGAGGATTGTGAAGTTCTGGGTTGCTGGAGTTGGATTTTTAGGCCAGTTAGGCAGGGTTTGAATGCACAGCCAGCACAATTCCACATCCATGTCAGGATGCTGGATGTGTTGATAGGTAACTCCACATTTTTGCAGAAAAATTATGTTTTCTTTGCACCTGAAGTTCTGGACACAATTCCAGAAGAGAGCTCCATGAGTGATGGATGGAAGCTGTTCAAACATCCCAGCTCTGTGTTTACAGAAGTAGTTACAACTGGTTTTTTCATCTGCTTATTCCCTGTTTCCTACACATGGAATACACTGGGAATAGATCACCACAAAGCCACTTCTGCAGCAGGAATGAGGTCCTGGAAGGTGCTGTTGGTGTTCAGGTGCACTGCTGATGTCACAGGAGCTGGAGAATTGAGATCCCTAAAGGCTCAGCAGGCAGAGCAGGAGCCAGGAATAGCAGCCAGGATTTCCTGCCTTTCAGCCCAGCACACCAGGCTCTGCTGCCCCTCGAGCTGCTCCCAGCCTTGCCTCCAGCTGCTTTTGGAAGGAAACAGATGGAATCCTGCAGGCTCTGGGGGAGGATGCCTCACCAAGCTCAGGCTCTGCATGTCTTGGGGCAGAGGTAACTGCACACAGGGACCTGATGAGGGGCTGGGAGAGGAATTCCCAGTGGTTAGGCCAGGACTGGGAGCTCCCCTGCTCCTCACATCTACACAGCACAACCATCAATAACACAGATGGGGTTTGTACCAAAGCTGGGGAAATGCTTAATTGTCCCCTTCAAACCTCATGTACCCATTTGGAGTAAAATTAAAAAACACAAGGAGCTAAGAAGTGCAATAGAGGTGTCTCTTCCAGGTCATTTAAGAGCACAAATTCCAGCCTTTTGGCATTCAAGTCTCACTCATTTATAATTCCCATCCAGTTTATTTTCTATCATTGAAAAGAAAAATCTGATGAAGTAAAAAGCAACTGCAAGAACTGTGAATAAAGCTGAACTACAGCAGAGAGAACTCTTCAGCTGGTTTTAAACTCCAGCTCAGCCATACTTGGCTCTTGTCAATTCATGTCAGATTCTTAATGTTATTTGATTTAGGACAGCCCTGCTGCTGTCCACAGGCCTTGCCAGAGAAAAGAACACAAAATAAGTTCCAGGAAGGGGTTTGAGGGTAGTTGTGAGACCTGATTACTCAAAGATTCATTTTTTGACAATGAACAGGCTTAGGGATAAAATAACATTGCAGGACAAGAAATGTCACTATGGACCTGAACCTGCAAATACTTATGGATGTGTTTTAACTTTACTACTGTGGGTCCTGCTGAAATTAATGAGACTGCTCCAAGGGGTAAGGAAAAGCATATGCACAGGAATTTCCAGCATCAGAGATGATGTGCTTAAGACGTGAAGAGTTCCAGGGCCTCAATTTGGGAATACTCATATGCTTGTAGTTAAAACATGCAGGAACATTTGTAGCCCAAAATCTTTGCCTTGTGAATAACAGGAGGTGGGAACCTGAAGCCAACAAAAGGCAAAGAAAGGAAAAAAATCCCATGATCTCACACCAACTGGGGCAACAGCTCCAGTGCTCTGGTCAGGCTGGGAGTTACTGCAGAGTGGAGCTGCTTCCTCCACTGAAACAATGAATAAAGGTAAAATTAGGTCTATACTTAATTGCTTTCCAGAACTGGAACGTGCAGTACTATTTTTATTTTTTTTTTCTGGAGTGCATTTGCTCCATTTTGAAGTGTCAGCTCAGTCTGACAAGATACAAGAGTCTGAAAAGATGAAAAGTCTTGGGTCCAGGGAATGGGAGCAATGTGGTCATTGCTGTTTGCTTCAGACATCAAACTGGTTTCACAGGGATCACTTCCAAATGTCAAGGAGACTGGAAAATTTTGAGATATTAGGATATAGGAATGTAAATTGAGAGATAGGTACTATATTAAATAATTTTACTCTCTCCATATTTTTGTTTCTCATTTAATATTGACTTCAAAATAATCAATCTCTAATGGGGTTTAATTCTTTGCATGCTCACGTTTTTATTTGTAATACCATTCCAAACATCACAGAGAAGAAAGAATTCTGGTGTCTGAACAGAAAGCTACAGAGAGCAAATGGGCTAAATAACACTAAAATGTTAGTTAACAGGAGCTTTGTTGTGCAGCACGACCCAACAAACAGCAAACAGAAACATGTCCCTCACAAAAGCAATTTAAGCTCTCCTCAAAAATAAGATCCTTTGATTTTTTAGAGGCTTTGATAGGGTACAAGATGCTCAGATGTTTCAGAGAGGAGAAACACAAAAAGCCCTAGACAGATAATTTAATTCCAGAGCACCCACAGTTACCTTGCTCTGTTACAATGGAAGACAAATTTTGTGGAAATAAGTATTTCATCTCCAGGAGCCACACGGATCTAAGAGCCTTTTCCTCGTGTTTACATTGCTTAAGTTCTTCATTTCCTCTGCCTGCAGCAGTGAATTGCACTGGAATTGAATGCACAGTAAAACTCCCATGTAGGAAAGGTTTATGCATTATGTTAAAAAGCTCTGCCTTGATAAATGGTGCCATTAGCATCTGGAATTCACTGCATCCGAGGGTCAGGCCATTCTGAAAACACTCCTTAAAAGTGTAACAAATTTGCTCAAATGCTAATGAGCTGAACCACCACACTGATCTCCTGAATGCAGCCAAATAGGTTTAAAAGTTGAAAGCATTTGTGTGTCACTGGTAGCCACACTTAGTGCTCTAAGTATATATCACTTTTCCTGGGAAAAAATTGTATGTGCTCCCAGCTTAGGGCTCCCTCCTGACAATATGTACCAAGTGGTCATTAGGAAAGATTACTTTTTCCTACTCTAAATTTCAAGTCCATGGGATTGAATACCAGAGTTTTCAAAATACCAGCTATTTTAATCAAATGTTTTTCATCTGTAGTGCCATCCAACATTCTTATTCCTAATAATGGCTGGTAGATGTCCTCCACACTGAAAAGGACTTTTTGCCTCTGGGTAATAACAGACTTTTCACCTTTTTGGTACAAAGGAAGCAGGGATGGAAAGGAAAGCAGTGAAATTTAGCCCTGTCTGTTGATGTGTGGAAAGAAGAGAGAGGGAAATGACCTCTCTGGGCAACACTTTGTTGGAAGTTTCAGTTTCCTAACAACCTTCCAGACAAAGGCACAGCAGCCAGCAGTGGATAACTTGGTAGCAAACCACTTTTAAGGCAGCAAGAAAACCTCACCTGAAATGTGTGTGTAGTGCTTTTTTAAAAAGTCAACAGAAAATGTTTTTGTTAGAGCACAGGAGAAGCCAGAAATGTACAACCAGAAAATCTAAATTGAGTCTATGGTCTGGTTCTACTCCTTAGTCAAGCCCAAGCAGCTGGAGCCAAATTCTACATTGCATGACAAAGATGTTTAATGAAATGATATACAGAGTGACAGGAGACCACCAGGAAAATAATGAAAATAATGGCAGATTATTTTCATTGGCTTTCCCCTCCCCTGGCTCATCCCCATTGCCAGCCATGGAGCTGAGCTGCAATGAGGAGCTGGGCAGGGGTCTGACTCCACTTCCCTGGCTTTCCATGGTCAGTGGTCAGCCACAGACTGCAGCCAGGAGCTCTGGGGCACTCAGACATTTCCCCTTCTCTGGGCTGTTCGAGACACACACACACACAGCAGCACTGAATTATTCCAGAAACAAATCCACCCTCCCACTCCACTCAAACACAGAGGAGAGCTTTAATCACATTCTACAGGTGCTGGGCCACAAGGAATTTTTCATGCACAGAACTTGCTGACCAAACATGATATTCGAGGTCATAATTATTCACAGATGAGGGGTGAGATTTGTAAATGTTTTTATGGGGGGAAAAACAACTGAAAGGCCCTCAAGTGCTATCAAGTGAAAACTGCTTTTCTCTATTTTTCAAATGAAACTTTTCATGAGGAAGTGATAGAGCACTTGGAAATTCAACGAAATTAAACAAACAAACAAACAAACAAAACAAAACAGACTTTTAAAACTATAATAAAGCTCGGAAATGAACTGATTATTTTATTTTCTGGGTGGCACATCAATTTTTTTTAAAAAAAGAAAAGATCAGTGAATCTCTCAGACCTTCCTGGCATCACTATATGCTACAAGGGAAAGCCTTTTATTCTTTTTCAGGAATAAATTTACTTTACAGAGCAGCACAATGATAGAGTGCAGAGCTCCAAACATAAATGGAATACTCTGGGCAGAGCTTCCACCACTCGGAGTAAATTCAAGAAAAATATTGACCACCACTGTGTGTTTTCTTTGCTCTGCAGTCTGTAATATTTCTAGGAGGATGCACAACAAAGCACTTGCCTCCTCCTGCACTGTTGTCAGAAGAATTTGCTGAATGCATCTGAGAGTTGACGTGGCCTGTGAATCTCCCTGCCTTGTTTGCAGAGATGCAAACTTGCAGTGCCCCAGCTTTGTGTCCTCTGCTTATTCTCTGCAGTGCCTCTGTCACTCCTGGCATTCTGCATTTTGCTGTTTTCTTAGGTATATTTAAAATAACATGCCAAATGAGATAAACGTGCTGCTCAATGAATGCCCTGCAAGTTTGGGATATTTAACAGTTTTAAGCCCACTAACCAGTTTAATGTTTAATTATATAAAGCTGTGTGTGGTCCCCAACTGGTTTGAACCTTCAACACCAGTCAAACTAAGTTAAATGCAGCAAAGCAGAAAATACAGTTGTGAACAGGCAATCTGCTGGATAAATTGTTCAAGATGTCTTGCAATTTGTTAACTTTGAACACTTTTATTTGGAGCAGCATTTTCATGCTGCTCTTATCTGGGCCTTCCCAGCTTTTGCAGCCCTGCAGGTTCAGTTCTGGAACTGAATTGAATTAAATACTAATATGTCTGTTTTCTTTCCCTAAAATTAAATTCTTAAGATAAATAAATAGCTTAAATTCTGCCCCCAATTAATTCCACTCACATTCTCCTGCAAATTGCAGGCATAAAGATGCTGGCCAGGTTTTGAAATCTGGCCCATCATTTCCCAGCCAAATGTGAATATTTGAGAGATAACTTCTTTAACGTTTCTGTTCTTGTCATGTCCTGTCCTGCCTCTCCAAGCAAGCCAACAAGTTCCATTAGGGAACAGATACTGCCTGTAGTGGCCAGCTCTATTTTCAGGCCATGCAGGCACAGCTTTCAGCCCTGCAGCCTCAAGTTCTCTGCCTTCTGACAGTGGACAACAAAGGAGTTGGCTTCATCTGAACGTGAGAGAGCAAACTGGTGGCCTTTGGACCACATGAGAGGATGGACACTAAAAGAAAATGGCTCAAGAATAAATGATTTGCCTTGTCTTCTTTTCAGAACTCAGATATGAAAAGGCATTGAGGCAGAGCAATGCTGGGAAAAACTAATATTTTCCCAGACTTAACCATTTCCCTTTTCAAAAAGATTTATAACACACATGAATCTCAGATGTCACATCTTATTGTGCATAATTATACTGATGTCTAGACTAAACATTATATATATACCCACACATACATATAATTATATATCCTTATGACTATGTATTACTGTTTTTCTATAATACCTATTCCATGGTGAGGTTTATATCTTAATGATTCATAAAACCTATATTCCATGGGAAATGATTTTATCCAACATGCAAGTCAGCACTAGACCTGACACCAAAGTCTTAATGAGGTCTTAACTCACCTATGGAATAATCAGCAATGGGATAAACATCATATCCTGCATTCTCTAATCACTTCATGCATCTTTCTTATCTATGTGAAGATACAAATGAAAGGTAAGTACCTAAGTTTATTTCCTTGGTCATCCCACCCATTAAGATGAAGGAATACATTCTGTAATCACTAGAGAAGTTAATTACAGAAGTTAATACTTCTACCTATTGCAGAAAGTAGGCAGGGTAAGGCATTTTTAGAGTGCCTTGTTGGGGAAAGATTAAAAAAAACTCAGGCACTGCTACTGCTGTTGCTGGGTTTGTAACGAGGAGGTTTGCTCACCTTGGCAACCTCACACATGGGGTTCTTCTCTCCAGATCTCATTAGCGTGAGGAGCACATTACCAGACAAGCTGGATGGATTCTTGACCTACTTAATTTCAATTGTGAAAACTTGTTCAGTTTTTCTGTCTGATTTTTCCAGGCGTACTTGCAAGTGACCTTACAATGTACTATATATTTCAGGCAAATATTTGTATGCAGGAGCAGTGAAGTTGAGGTGTAGTCTTGGAGTCTATTGGGAATAGAGACAACATCACACAAAAGATGAAATAGCAGGCCTTGCAACACTTAGACATCTGTACTTGAAGTTTTTGTTTGAGAAAAAATTTCCATAGTAATGTGCAAATGGATTCCTCACATGTTTTGACAGCACATCCACATTTATCCAGCCCTGCTTCCCCTGACAGATTAGCCAGGCCAAAGCTGCACAGTGCCCACTGCCTTCTCCAAGGTGGATCACTCCTCTGTGGCTTTTTATGCCTGGATTCTTGCTCTTTATATTTAGCAGAATCCCAGGAAGGCAGCTGAATTCCTGCCAAATAGCCTTGGGTGATTTAGGAGTGGATTTCATGGGTCCCTTAGCCTGGGGAATCCAGCTGTGGTTTGGGGACCTCCTGGCCAGTGCCAGGGTTGGCATCTGGGGGATGGAGCACAGGCAGAAAAAGCATGGGTGGGAAGAGGGGAAGGAAGGAGGAAAGGTCTCCTTTGGTGGAGTACAGAGGATCTCCTCAAGGAAACCCACAGCAAATGCAGTGGATCATGAAGAAATATAATGCAGTGTGACAGGCAGGATGTTTAACAAAAAAACGTGTGAGTGAAGGGGTGTGAGGAGAAGTGACAGACTAACAGGCTCTGGCTGCAGCCAGCCTCTCCAGGGGCGAGCAGGGAGCTGTCCCCAAGCAGCTCTGCCTGTGGCCACCTCCAGCCCCTGTCCTGCAGGGCTCCCTCCAGCTGGATTTGGGAGAGCTGAGGGCTAATCCACGGCAGCACTGCAGCCGTCACGCTGACAGCCTGCTTCACTTGTTAAATAATAATCAGCTCTCCAAATCAGCCCAGAAATTATAAAATAAAGATATAAAAATAGCATGCAGACCATATGTTAGTTTTCATTTCAAAGTTTATCCTTGCTCTAAAGAAGGTTAAATCATATTCATTTCTCTGAAAACAGTCAAGATATAGGAATTTAAAATACCATGAAAGTGTTATCTATAGAGTGCACTCTGGAGTACCAAGAAAGAAATCACATATGCATGGGATTACAGAATACATTTCAAGTCAACAGAGAAGCACATCATACAGTAACTAAGAAACAAACATGTTTTTCTGACTCAGAAAATTGAGTTTAATTTAGTCTTCAGAAATCTGGATCTGTCTGGCCTGCGGCAGTCATGGGTAGATGTGACACAGGGAAGCCACTCCGAGTGTCTGGTCCCTGGGACCCAAAGCTGGGACGTGCAGGATGTGTGAGGAGAGGCTCTGCAGCCTCTCACACCCTGACAGGGAGAGAGAGAGCAGCAGGGGAAAGGACAAAGTTTTGCACCTCAGCAACTCTGCAAAAGTTGGAAAGCCTGTGAATTCCTGCTCAGTGTGAAGCAGCTCAGAGCTGTGAGAGCAGACAATGCCTCTCCTCTGGCATGGCAAGGTAGACACAGCAGGTAGAGATCCACAGAGGAACAATAGGATGTGGAGAAGAACTTTTCTATGATTTAAAAAGTTAAAGCCAACCAAGTACAGAAGACTGGTGTTAGCACTTCAAACACTGCCTCAACACATCACCAACTGTCACATATTTGCCACAGAGACATTTGTGATCCCAGCTGGGATAGGGCCACAGGACAAATTCTTAATCAAACTGGCAACCAAGTCATATTGTGTAGTCAAACTAGATATCCCTGGGCAGATCAGGGGCTCAAACAATGCCACCATTTCCTTTCTTACCACCACAACCTCACTACAAAAAGCAAAAAAATATTCTTTTCCCCCTAATTTATCTGTGAATATTTTTTTGTGTGTAGAAGGTATCAGTGCCACTATACCAAAACACACTTGGGTCAAATGCACCCCAGGGAGACCCTGACCTGCTCTGTGGCCTTAAAGTCATTTTGTCATCTTTGTACTGTAGGAGATATTGGAGATCCAATCAAAAGCAGTTCAGACAAAATGCAGGAAGAATGGTACATGATCCACTGGTGCCATCTGATTTTCCTGGGGCAAGGCAGGGTTTCCTGAATGCATCACCTTCACTTGGCCACTGTCAGACTCTCGGAAGGGTTCAAGCACAGAGCTCCTTGTCCATGCAGTTCCCATGCTTGCCACATATTTCACCAGCATGTTTCTTGCACGTGCAGCCAGCCCTGACAGATACAATCTCCAGATCTCCAATGGCTGCAAATATTGTGCGTATTTTGGAAGGTATGGCAGGAATCTGAAGGCACTGCAGCATCTGTTAGTTACATATGCAAAAAGGAAACTTAAGAATTACCATATGGGGGTTTGAAGGACTTGAGCTCAACTTTTGTCCTTCAATGCCTGAATGCAGCCCTTCATAACACCTTAAGTCAGAAAGGTTCTTAGATTGTTTTTCTTTTTGATTTAAAAAAGAAAAACATACTCATATGATGGTGCAAACAGAAGAATGATGTTTGAGGTGAGTCAGGTAGGAAAACTCTGCTGTAAACCCAAATCTTCAGGTTGTGTTCTGGGCAGATTTAGGTCACCAAAGATTCCTGCCTACATTTCTGAGTAGTAGAAGTGAATTAGTGGATAAAAACCAAGTAATCCTTGAATCCTTTATTTCTGAGCACTCATTAGAAGATTATTGAACAGGATCTGTCGATCCCAAATTCCTGGATAACCACTGACTTCTCCTTTTGAACATCTGCAACTGAGAACTGAAAAATAGGATGTGTGGATAGGATATATGTTCATAAAATATTTGCATGATGGTTCCCTTCAAATCATAAGTGTATGGAACATAACTGCCAAAGCAGCCTAGCAAGGAATTAGACAGTACAGCAACAGGAGCTGCTAAGAACAAATATTCGGCCAATTATTGCAGGACAAATGTGCAAATACTTGTAATTTGCAATTGTCCATGCAAAACATGCACATCCCAAGTGAGCCTGGGGAAAAGGGATAACTGTCCCAGGTATTCCTTTTGCCCTTTGCCCATGGAATTCCCCTGATCTCAGTGTGCACAGCCCTGGTAGCTGCACATAAATCAGCTGTGGAATTGGGACAGGGCTGGGTGTGAAATCAGGACCATTTTTTAATGGAGCCAATTCTCCTTTTATCGCTGGTCTCAGGATAGTTAGTACTTGTCTTTAAAGCTTGTTTCTTCCAGTCCTGTAGCTTTGTGAGCCTCTCATATTTCATTTAAAACAAAAACAACCAAAAGAAAATATGCAGCTTTTATGGTCACAGGGAAAAGCCTGAAATCAAGAACATACCAGCTCTAAAAGTAGAAAGCAAACTGTAAGAATCCGATATGTGTTATTAAAAAAAATATTAAGTCCCTAAGCCACTCATGATTTTTAAGACTGTACTTAAGATTTCTCAGCATATGGCACTGGGAAAGCTGCTATTTTCAAATGCATAATGTTTTATGAACATGTAAGCAGACAAAGCACTGTAGATACATCAAAACACAGGCGAGGAAGGGACCTTCTGCTACAGCAAATTTCTTTCTCCTTTCATCACATGTCCAGCCCCACAGTAGACTTTGGACACACAGTTGTGCTTCCTTCTCTTCTCAGCTGTGTGTCCTTCTCCTCTCTGCTTTCCCTGCCTCCCTATCATGCCCTCCACAATGCAGGCACCTCTGAGCTCTCCAGGGCAAATTTCAGACCCTCAGCCCAACAACACTGGGAAATCCCAGAGTATTCAGACCCCTGGAAGCCCAGAAACACCAGGAGAAACACACCAAGGTGATCATGCAGACATGCAGATTTTTCTGTAATGCACAGAAAACAAATAGCTCTTTTCTGGAAGGAAATGTCATAACTAATATAAATATATTAACATTGAAAGCTCTTTCCCACCTCCCTGTCTCATTTTGGCTTTCTTTTTGTTGAAGTGTGGGGTGAGTCATAGTGTTGATCAGATTATCTGGTAAGCAGGTCTCAAACTTCCCACAAACTAATACATAGAAAAGTTAAATTAAAATGGAGGTAAAACCACAAAAGCCCCTTGAGATTGGGCCAATTAAAGTCCAGGGGATTTTTGTGCTAGAATGTCATTTCCTTCTCTTATCGCAAATAAGGTGTTAAAGCACTGCTAAACACATCAGTTAAAGCATGCAGGGACACATCATTGAGAGCAACCCCCTTGTTTTTCTTTATTTTTTTAAATCTTTTGTGCCGCTATTCCTGAAGGCTCCAGGACCAGCCAGGACAGCGACTGAAGCTCCCTAACTGATAACACAAGCAGCTGCTGATTCTGTAAGAACGAGGAGGAGAACTCAGGGCGCAGTTTGCTCCCAGCTGGCACCGTGCCCATCAGTGCAGTGTCAGATTTGGGAAGCAAAGGAAGGATGCTGAGCTGGTCCCACAAAGCTGTGCTGACGCAATTCAGCCCCAGCTCTGCAGTCAGCCACCGTGCTGCTCCTCCAGACAAATCTAGTGCAGCCTATTTTAGCTGTTTCTTCTCATTAATTGCCCAAATCGAAAAAAACCAGTGGAAATAGCACACTGACAAACTTCAGGAAAACAGGAGCATCAGTTGTGGATACAAGGAGAACAATTTGTTACTACCAGGCAAAGGTGAACCCAGGTTAATATTACATATTTATATACACCGAGAAGAAGGCAGTTTGAAAAAGGGAATTAAATGTTCTGAAATGTTGATAGGGAAAAGTCCAATCTCCAGGTTTCATTACAATTGTTTGGTATTCATATAAATGCTCAGACTCTGTGTCATTCCTTATCAAATGACTTTCCCATTGTAAATCATCTAAATTGTTACAAATTCAAGTTAAGAATCAAAAGTGTTCCTTAAAACATCCACTCCTTTGATGTAATGTGAATTACTACTCAGAGNTCCACACTACTATAAAAGTAAATTAAAAAAAAAAAAAAAAAAAAAAAAAAAAAAAAAAAAAAGAAGAAGAAGCAGCAGACCTAGATCTGTTTTCTGCCTAATTTAGTGCCAGTAATAGTTGAGCTCTAATCCCTGGAAATAGAATACAAAAGCAAGTACATACACACACATATGCAGTGTATCTATGGATGTATTTGAGACTTCTCTTGCATCCAATCTGGTGATTCAGTACATCCTGCTAATAAACACAGCTCCATGACCATGACTCATCTCAGCTGGATGTGGTGTGTGTCAGGCAGTGAGGAGGGAGGTGAAGGGGCTCAGTGATGGGAATGTGCTGCTGCAGACAGGGCACGGAGCAGGAATGGAATCAGCTCTCCAGGCTGGAAAATGCCTTTTTCCTGTGCTAGTGGTTCCTGCATTCAGCAAATACACACAAACACACACGTGTGTGTGTGTGTGCATGCATGCATGCAGGTGACAAGGCCAGTTTTCTCTGCACAACAAAGTCCCCTCACAAAGCCTCGTGTGTTCTGCCTCCCAGGGAAGGACTGGAATGGGAATGGGCATCCAGACTTTGCTCCTTCTCACCACAACAAGACACATTCAACCAGAAGCAGAGAGGGTCCCTGGCAGAGACAGAGTCCTCGTACCAGGACAGCCCTGCAGACCTCCATCCTCAGCCCTGCTCTCTGCTCCAGCCACTGCCAACTGCATTCTGGAGTGCACACCAAAACCTTCACTTGACCCAAAGCCCCAAAACACACATCAGGAAATTCAGATTGAGGGAATGACTTCTATGAAGCTTCCAGGCAGAAAAAGACAACAAATTTTCATTGCATTGAAGAAAATCTCTGTGTTTAAGAGTACCTTGTGCAATCAAGGAGAGTAGCACTGGAACCTTCCTGGACCACAGTTATTTTACCAAAGCATGACAGAACATGGCAGCAGTTACTTCTGTGCCTTTTCAGTGCCAAGCCACTGTGAAAGCTGAAGCTTTTAGTTTCCACTTTGGAGCAATGTTAATGCCCAAAAGTGCAAGCATCAAGTTAGTCTGAAATTTCTATGCCTAAAACCCGTTAAAAATGGATAAGGACCAGATACCTTGGTTGGGGAAATGTGTCAAATCTTGTGTTCAAGTTTTCAGTGCATTTACTGCTGCTCTGTTATCTGAGGTTTTACACTTTAAATCTCATGACTGGTTGTAAGTTTACCATAAAAATTCCAGTCTTAAACCCAGCCCAGTCCAGGGCATTTTAACATCTACCACTGCCATGGCAGAGTCCATCTTTTCAGGAAAGACATAATTAGAAAATCCTGGCATTCTCTCATTCAGTTAACATTTGTTCTAAATGTACTTTAACAATAAGACCCATTTTCCTCTAGAACAAGACCCAGGCTTGAGGAATGTTCCTCCTCCTACCCTGACCACGAAAGCATTTGAAAGCTCCCAAGTAAATTGCTGGACATGAGACCCCTGATTGCTGTGCCTACACAACTCAGGATTGATGGCTCTAATGAAATTACTGAGTTTTCCTTTCTATTTCTGGCATTAGTCAAGGCTTCATGTCCAAAGATTATTCCACCAGACATGTTCTGCGGATGTGATGGGATTAGCCAAATTTCAAAGCTTATTTTTGACCTCCAGCAGAAAATTGAGCACATACGCTATTGAAGCCAACTGGGACTATAGAACATCAAGTTGATTCATCAAATTAGCTCAAACTGCATGACTGGCTATGGAAGTTGTCAGCTATAAACCTGTCAAAAAGCCATCAGCTTTAATGTTAAATAGAGACACAAAGTAATGTTGTTCAGAATTTGACATTTGTTGGACTTACGCCTGCTAAAGGATGCTATCTGCTTTGTTTCCTCTTAGAAAAATGTGTAGTCTGAAATACAGCCTTGAGAGATGGCTGGAGACAAAAGGTAGAAACTCTGGTTGGTAGAAATCCCAGCTTTAACAAAGCAGATATGTCTGTGCTGCCTCTATCCAGCAACATCAACTAACACCAAAATATCTGCAGTACACAAAGACTCCAAAATCTTTCCAGCAGTTACAATATACAAATTTACCATATTTTACTCTGGTTTTTATAAAAAAAAAAAAATACAAAACAAACAGTGCGAAACAAATGCATAGTTTTGTTTTATTTTCCAGACAAAAGATCAATGAGTTTGGTATAGAATGTGTTGGAATAGTTCTGAGTGAATTCTGAATGCCTGCAGATAGCACACCCACGATGAGAGACTGGAGCACTGACTGCACCACCAGGCTGTTCCCTGATTATCACACACCAGAGCATGGGGTAACCACATGGAAGCACAGCTCACACAAAAACTGGGAGGTCAGAACAGTGTGAAAGGTCTTGCAACCCCATCCCTCCTTAAAACCCAAAGCATGCTGAGCTCACGTGCTGCCAGCCCGCTCTCAATCTGTTCTCCCGTGCCTGGGAGGATTACAGAGGTAGGCTGGGACATCACAGCTTTAACTCCACGTTTGTTCAGCTGGCAGCAGCAAAACCCAGACTTTGAACATGGAAATGTTTGGTGCTTCCTGGTTTCTTGTTGTTTTTTCTTTAAATGATGCTTGCAGTCCTCTTACAATTTATGGATGATCCGTTAGACAGCACAATACAGTCTCTAACCTATTCATGTATATTTTTGTGAGCCTTCAGCTCACTGAATATTGACAGAAGAACTGGAAACAAGGAGGTCCTGCACACTCATTGTGATCTCAAATGTCAGCCAGAGTGGGAGCTCTACAGGGTTTAACCTAAAGATTATAAAGTCTTTAGTGCAAAGATTTTTTTCCTTTGCTCTCTCTCCAAAAATCTTACTGTACTTTGGGCAGAATAAAATAGCATGAAAAAAGGGTGGTGAGGGACTTACCGGAGGGGAACTGCAGAGAAAAAGTGTCAGGCCAAAAGCTCAATGTAAAGGAAGGAACAAGAGGAAATGCAGTTTCAGATGACCAGATATCAAGTGCCTCTGCTGCTATCTTGTGACTCTTCTTGTATGAGGGACAAGCAGTGGCTGTACTAGCCCAGAAGACATCACAAAACAGTTTCTGCTTTGTACAACATTTCCTTTTTTACCTCCACTGCAGATGTTATTATACATTCTATCAGGGTGCTTTTTTTCATTTCGGAACCCAGAGAAATGTATCAATTATTAGAGGAATAGGTCCTGGACCCCGGTCAGGTTGAGGGCTTGCTGTCTCTGGGATTTCCAACCCAAAAGGAGCCATTGTGCAATAACAGCAGTGCTTCCTAAGCGTGTGCAAGGTGATGTTTGCCCCTAAAAGTTCCAGCAGGACAGGGCAGCCCAGGGCTGGCATTGGAAATCAGCATCTCCCCCCAGGTACTGCAGAGAGCCTCAAATCCCCAGGCTCCCCCTCAGACACTGTTGAAAACAGACCTGGGAAGTCAGAGAGTGACTTTCCACACTTCTGCAGCTTCAATATATCTTTAAACCAAATCTGCTTTCTTGCATGCCAATTTTTAGCCTGGAGCCAGGTATTAGAGCTGAGTGATAAATCCCTGAAAGGGTGATCACAATAGAAACTCTGACAGACACTTAACACTACTGGTACCAACTCAGGGAGCTCAGGATATATTTTTCCCCTGATTAGGTGTTGGCTGTACATTTGTACAGCCTCCATAAGCACAAAATATATGTAGGACACACTGCAAAACTGCAAATCTGTGACTTATTTGTGACCTTTGGGGAAGCTACTTTTTCTTTGTACTTTATTTTTAAAGGTATCATAACCGCTAAACACAGCTTTCAAAATTGCATATTGTTTTTAAATTGAGCAAAAAACTGGCATTTGAACAGTGATGACTTGATAACCAGAATATTCCCCCTCCCAAACCATAAACTAAGCTATAATACAGCAAGTGGGACTTGAACTATGATGGGTTTCAGTATTAGCGTTCCTAAGATTTGTCACTGTCACATCTTGCTAACACTCCGAGCATCTCATTTTCTAAATATAATGTATCATATTTAGTGGCTAAAAATGCAAATTACAAAAAATCTAATCATGTTCAAGAAACTGAAAAAAAACCCTCTGTGATCCCTGAACCCCTCAGAGCACACATGACTGGTTGTAGGGCTTTCCCAACTAAGCACAACAAGAGCACACAGCAAACCTGTGGGACAGCAGCATCAATCGCCAGAGCATGCATTCCCTGCTCTGCACAAATCCCACAGATTTCCAAAAGCATCTTTGACTTGGATTCAAGCTATAAAACACGTGAATTTATCCAAAGGAGTAAGAAAAATACCTTCTTAGAGCTGATTTCAGATGCTCAACATTTAGCTTCTATTTTTCTTGCCTCTTTTTTTCTCCCCACTAATAAGACTTCTGGTATCAAAGGAACAAGAGAAAATACTCAGAATTTAAAACTATCTTGTTAAACTTCAAGCTGTAATATCCTGTAAAAGCACCATGTAGGAACCCTCACATCTATAAAAGGCAGTTTCTTTGCTGAGGGCATTCTTGGAGTGCCTCCCCTCTTTAAATCTAAGCTAGAGAGGGTTCATTTGTTTAGTACCCAGCTGAGCAAATCCTATGGTTAATTGACACCAAAAGTAGTTTTCCATGTCCTCTGATCTGCTCCACACATGTTCCTGTCCCTTCCTCTGCTTGGTGCTGGTGCTCACCTGATGAAATTGTAAACCAGACCAGAGAGTTAAACTGAATTTATCTTTTGTACTAACTCCAAATGTCAGGTTCTGGGAGCACGGAGTGTGGGTGTTGTGGCCAAGGAGGAAGAGGAGAGCACACACGCCCAGGGTGGCAGGACTGGAGCGCTCCCATTGGCAGCAGGTTTGCTGTAACCAGGTGTATTGTCACCCCCTTGCCCTAAACACCTCCCCCCAGGTACAGGGAGAAAATAAACCCCGGGTTTCTTTTTCCAGGAGAGTACCAGTTACACCTTGCCACAGGAGGTGGGAGAGGCTGAGGTGTAAGTGGGTTAGAACACCCTGAGTGTGGGGCAGCAGCAGGGCCAGCTCCAGGGCTCAGGTGCTGTGTGAACGATTGGAAGGGGCTGTTCTGATAAGAGTTTGGAAGTGCTTGGGGGAAAAAATCTATTGCAGACACCAAATTCCTGCTAATGAGGCAAGTGGGAAACAGTGTCATTATATTAAAACCCATTTTCTGTGTTCCTTTCAGGGCTGTGAGTGCACTGTCACAGCAATGTAGGTTTACTTTAATGTACATCAGAAAGAAACTGCCAATCCATATCCAGGATCTTGATTACCACGGAACAACCGAGTCTATTAATTACTGTATCAATGAATTCCAGCCAAAACCCACTTGAAACCATTGGAATCATTGGTGGATAATTGGTTTGCTATTAAAACATCTCAAGTCCACCGCAAATCTTACCTGTTCTAAGGAAACTGCTTAGTAGGTGTGTTAATGGGAGTTATTGCTATTATAAATTATCTCCAGACATTGACAAAAGAAGTAATACAAGGTATATTTTTTAAAAGCTCTGGCCAATGCATGGCTGAATGATTGAGTTGGAAAATGAACCATTCCTTGGGGTTAGCAAATGATTTTTCATCAGCTAGCAGGCTATTAAGCACACCTAGATAATAAACGGATGATTTTAGCAGTAATTCTACTTGCTTCTCATATTTTCCATTTTAAATTCCATGTTACTTTTAAAGGATTCCCACATTACCTTGATTTACACCATGGAGAAGAGAGCCAATGATGTCCTTTAATGTCGGAGACAGTGCATTATTATTTATCATTAAATCCACTTTTTTTTTTCTTTTTTTTTCTCTTTTTCTTCCCCACCTTGTGAAAGGTTTGACAAATCTGCAGAGCAGGGCTGTGATTCCCCACCCTGGGGGTGAGGGGCACTCCAAGGGTGTGGGTTTGCAGCTTTCTGCCTGTTTAATGCAGGATCTCATGATGGCCATCCTTGCAAATCCCCCTGTCCTCCACAGCAGCTCACAGCTCAAGCATGTGAACTTAAGTTACCGGTAGGAACTAGGGAACAAAATCTTTACACTAATGAGATTATTTGCATGAAATGTTATTTCAATAAGACAGCCTAGGGAAGGAGGCCGTTCACACTTGATTTTCCACATTTGTTATTAGATTTCTTGCCCAAAAGAACAATTTGGGGAAACGACTCCAAAGATGCAGTATTGGAACTGATGGTCAGTTTCAATGGAAAATAAACGAATTTTTAACATGAAGGGAACTGGGGCGACAGAGGCATTAAAAAGTGCTTGACTGGCAGCTTGTTTCATCTTCATGTTCCAGTGGAGCTCTACCATTCAAACCACTGCCAAACAGGCAATTTTCTGGTGGAAAAGAGAAGCATGGGCTCTGATTCTCCCTGAAAATTCCAACTACAATTGCAAAGATGTCTGTGCCCACTGCTTATGTGCATTCTTCTCTTTTAGGGCATTCAGAGCCTACTACTCACCACACAATTTCCTTTGTAGCAGCACTCAGAGAATAGTGAAATGTTATTTAAAGCAAATTTGTTAAATTGGGTTCATGCAAGTTCAGCCTTAGGGGCAAAAGCAGTACTTTCATACAGGAAGGCAAACTTTTACAATAAAACAAAAAGCACAAATATTCACTGAGTCTGGAGTTTCATTACAAAGTGTGAAGTCAATTTATGGCTGAGAGTTTTGTATCAAAAGCAGATGAAACTTGGAAATTTCAAAAGAGTTTGGCCTTGCAGTTTTGGAATGATTCAAACTTCAAATTCAAAATGAAACTGGGAGATGTGAACTTCAGAGGCTGATGCTGCAGAAGAATGTTGTGATCTATGTACGTATCTATTGTAATTTATTTTCACAAGTTTTCCTACTTTCCTGGTAATTACAGACCTCTCTTGCATAGGCAATAATTTTCCATTTGAACTTCTACAGTACAGGTTGTTCCCCTCCTCCTTCAGAGCAGCACTGAACACAAATGCACTGATTTAAAATCACACCTTTTTCCACATTAGCCCTTTAGAAATTCAGTGGATGGACCACTAGAGAACAAATAACTCCCATACTCTTTCATATTTTCCAAAGTTTTGAAGCTTGAATTCTAAAATTTCTTTCCAACAAAAGGCTTTTCTTGCATGTCTTTGTGAGATACTCTGTATGGTTTCAATATGAAACCCCATTTTCCAAAGGGATAGCAAAATTCATAGTTCCAGGGGAAAAAAGCAAAGAGTGCAGGAGGTCTCAGGATGCTTTATGAATAAGAAATCCTTCATAAGAGTCTCCCCCAGCGCAAATTTCCCCTCCTCAGCTTCTGGGCCAGCTCTTTGCTGGTTTAGTGTCACCCTGACCTGGGCTTGCACAATTATTCAGGGGCTGAATATCCCTAATCTGTAAAATAAATCTTTAGCAAAGCTGCCTGAGTATTGTTTTGGAAATACATAAGTGAAGGGTCACCAGAAAGCCACTTGGCCACTGCTGTGTCCAGCAGCTGAGTGACAGGCAAGCTCAGAGCCATCGCTGGGCTCTGAGCGAATTCGCAGGACAATTACACGCTCTGGAATTCCCAAGTGTACTGAAGAATTATTGAACAAAGCTAAAACATGTGAATAAAAAGGCATTAAGCTAAAAAACATCTGCTCTCCATAAAATGAACTTTTCTTCAGATGAGGAAGGAAAAGAATTCAGTATAAATAAGCATGAGGCATATTTTCAAGGTGTTGTGAATGGGACTTATTTAAATGTAAAGTGTTGTGGCTAAAAGACACATGGCTGAAATACATTCCCCATTAAATTCCCTCGTTTTCCCACAGCACTCTGGAAATTTACAGAGAGATACACTCTGACACAGTCAGATAAGGTATCACATATGTTTACCTAAACAGTAAGCTGTGCCAAAGACTAAAAGTATAGGACTGACTTCTGTATTTAGGTACGACATTTGGTACACGATCAAACAGCAAATCCTGAGCCCACCTGAAACTGGTTTCATGGTTTGTAAGTGAAACCAGAATAAATTATGTTCACACCTTTCAGCAGAGCAGGCCTAAATATGTTTCTTGCTAAAAAATTGCTAGTCCTGGTTGCAATGGAGAGAAGGGAAAGAAGAATGTCAATCTCCAAATTCTGTGAATCGAGAGTGGCAGCGCTGAGCGCCGAGGGCGGCTGGACCCCGGATCCAGGAACAGCAAGTTGTCTGTGACACGTGCGATGTGTGGACTCCTGTCTACACTGCTGCCACCTGGACTGATAGCTGAATGGGAAATTAAGCTAGGAAATGTATTACTGAATATTAAACTGACTATTAACCATGAATAAATTCACGGTGTTACATGCCTGTATTAAGGAATTTTAGAAAATGAACTTGCTTTGTAAGTCTGAAGAGCTCCACGGGGAGCTCAGGTCTCGGTCCCCTGACCAGGTTTGGGGCTTTGCTCCCCCAGCCTGAGCTGGTCAGAGCAGGTCAGATGGGGCAACTGAAATTCTATGGCATTTGCTAATGAATGTTGGATATTCTACACTGACGACTTGCTTTAAC
>VXBI01001482.1:124202-139202 GCA_013397375.1 Toxostoma redivivum | reverse complement strand
TATTGCTTTTTATTACCTTTACCTATGGTTTATATGACAAGGGGTCAGAGAACAGATGCAGATGCTAAACTGGGTGGCTGAGTAAATGAAGAGAAAAGCAGAAGGAAATTAGAAGACATGAGTGAATTCACTTTAGTAGCCAAATGAAGTTTTGACTCACTGCTGACGAAAGTAAAATTCCAATTTAATACACCTCTAAGACATAACCTCTTCTAGATAAAACAACGGTAATCCACTAACCAAATATGCTCAGAAGAGAAAGGGAAGTTCTGAGTAAGAGTACAAATATGAATCACTATTCTGATAATGTTTTTGTTATTATTTTTGCAGATGAATCTGAAAGCTCTTAGGACTCAATTAGGTTACCACAGCCAATAAAGACAAAAAGCTAAAGCAAGGCAGATACTTTCTGCCTAGACACTGTGGTGATGGGCACATTAGAAATGAGGTAGATTACATAGATGAACTAGACAGACACATCTAACTGTCCTCCAGTGCTCTCATTTGTTTGACAGCCTGGAAAATGCCAACATTCCTGGGATTAAATGAAAATAGAAAATTGCATTTTCACTGTAAAGTATACACAGAACTTTCCAATGTCAGATTCTCTTTGTTAAAATAAACCAGGGCCCAACCACGTCCTCCCAGAGTGACCCAAAGCACAGTAAGAAAAATGACACAGTAACCAAGGCACAGCCAAGAGAGAGCCCTTGGGCTGTTACCCTTGTAGCCATGTTTTAGTGGAGTGATAATGACCTGCACATACATTGAGACATTAATTTTCCTGAGCTCAACAGCACCAAATATCCTAAACTGCCCACCTTGCATTGCTGTCTTGACATTGTAATTCTTTTATCCCTGACTTCCAGCTACTTTACCTTTATGGGCTGGTCAAACAATTCTTGTTCTGTGGTGCCTTTCTCCCCACTTTCTTCTTCAAGAAAGCAGAAGTAAATATCTTGGATGTAAAAACTAAAAAAGAGCATTGAGTGGAGTGACTGTCCCCAGAGGCTGCTGGCCCAGGTGTGTCTCTGTGTGGTTTAGTCCCAGCTCTCAGAGCAGCACGTGGACAGTGACACACGGTTCACATTCATTCCCTCCTTTCTCCCAGTGCCAGGAGCAGTGAGTGCTCCATGCAGAGCTGGCTGTGGCAGCCTGGCAGTGCCCGGGCAGGCTGCAGCTCCTGCCCAGCCAGCCCTGACAGCAGCACTGCTGAGCCCGGGGAGCTGAGCCACATCCCGGAGCTGCCGGGGACAGCAGCATCCAGCTCCTTGTGACAGTTCTCCCCACACAACATCACAATCAGCCAAACACATTTGTAATCTACTGCAGCTGGTGTTTCTATAATTGATAGAGATATAAAAGCCCTTTTTGCTAAAGTTGTACTTTTGTAATTTTTTTTTTTCTTGGGGGAGTTGTGAGAAAGCAGCTACAAAAAGCAAGCTTTAAATCTCAGATAATGTAGCTCCCTTTAGAATCCCAAGCTTAAAGCAAGTAGTTACGAGTTTTAGCAATGCAAAAAAAGGGAGCTAAAAACAAACATTTATTTTACTTGACGTAGCAAAACAGTGGATTAAAAAGTTAAATCAATGTGCCGTCTGAATGGTTCCTGCTGTAGCTGCAATTTCAAATGAAATAAGAATGTTATAAAAACTCGCCCATATTAGGCACATTTGGAAATGTCTCCTTGTAACTGTTCTTTAAGTGTTCTGTCTATGAGCACCAACAGGTCACTGCACAGGAAATGCAAAAATATGTTACATTTTAATCAGGGCATATAAAACACAGTCTAGAATGTTACATTGCCCTTGGGAATCTGAAGTAAGTAGGGGAACTTTTACAAAGTCCAGGTCACTCTCCCCATTACATCACTGTTAAAAAAAAATATATTATTAGGTTACATTACAGAGATGTCATGTATTAGAACTTTCTCAGTTGCAGGATGATGGCTAAGAGATGCTTATTTCCTTGGAGAAACTCATAATCGCTCCCTTGTTCCCTTGCTCATACTTTGTATATTGGAAATAGTGCATTTTAACGGAATCAAAATGTTTCCAAACAATTATAAAGAGGGAGGACTAATATAAAAATGAGACTGTTCGTATACTCACAGCAACAACAAATTTCAGCACTTTTACCCTAACACACACACACAAATTGAAACTCTGCCTGGCTGTATCTCATAGGTGATAAAAAATGAAAGAAGGGATTTTAGCAGACATGTTTGGGAATGATTAAGGTGAAATGTCCCTAATCCAAACAAATGGAAACCCAGATGTTGATGGCATCATAACATTCCTCTGCCTTCCCGCAACTCTTTCTCCACATGATTTACATTTGTTTAACCCAAATCACAAGTTTGTAAAATCTTTAATAAGTTCACCAAAACAGCAAAAGAATAATGCAGACATGACTGTTTTCTAGATTAACATTCTCAGGATTTTAGTTATTTAATACATAAATGCTGGAAGTGACACAAACCAGTACAATAACCTGAAGGCAACCTGCTCTGCTGAGCCTGATTCAAGTTTTGTCGCTGACTTTCAGATAGAAAGATCAGATTTATAGGAAAAAACTCCCATGGGGCAGCAAACAAAACAAAATAAAATAAAATAAATCCCTGGCTCTAAGTAAAAACTGAAGTGAGAGCCCCAAGGGCCCAGGGCAGCGACCCAGGGACCAGCCCTCCACCATGGGCATGTTGGGGCAGGAAATAAGCTCTCAGACTAATAAACCTTTTATCTGAACAGATATCTGTGGTTGAAACTCCTGACAGGACTCTTTGTGTTTTCTCTGAGTGGCTTTTGTACCACAGCTCCTTCAGTGCCCGGAGTGCCCACAGCCCGACCCACGCCAACCTTGCCAGGCCTGGCACCGCCATTGACCAACCCCCTGTCCCACACACCGACCCCTCCCAAACACACCAAAACCATCAAATGTACCAAATAAACCACTGCCACACATTCTGAATGGGGTCATCAACATCTCCATGTGCTGCCTGAGCTCTTCCACTCTCCTCTTGGCTCTGCCATCCAAGGGCAGCCCTGCGCTTGCCTGGCGCCATCTTCTCCTGCTTTCCGCACCAGGAATTGGAATTTTCCTCCTTCCCGTTGGGTTTTGCACCTTTCCTGCACTGCTCCTGTGGATGGGATCTCATCCCTGCCATTCACCTGCCATGGGGGGCACAGCTCTGGCTGGTTTTAAGGGGATTTTTTGACTTTTTCCCCACAGAAGAAGGTCCCCCCCTCACGCGCCGGGCCTGCCGAGCCATGGCGGCGCCTCAGGCCTGGCGCTGCCAGCCCAGCAGGGTTTGCATCCCATCCTGGATGGATTTCCTGCACACATCCTTTGTGTCTGGGAGGGGTGGCTGAGCACAGGCTCTGGGAGAGCCAGCTGGGGTCACACGTGTGGAGCCACGCTGGATCCCACCCGGGACTGACCCGGGCAGGAGCTCCTGGCACGAGCCCACGGTGCTCTACACTGACCAGGCAATACAGTCATGCACATGAGTTTACCCTCATTTTCCATCAATATTTGATAATTTTATTCTCTCTGCCCCTGTTTGCCCACATCCCTACATTTCTCTGCTAACTCCCTCAAGGTCTGGGCTCCAGCTAAACACAAACAAAAAGCTTTTCTTCATTCTCCTTCGACTGCTTGGACCCATCGCTGCCCCTGCAGCCATTGTCCTACTTATCCCCAGCTCAAACATTTTTTAAGGGAATGTAATTGAAAAAGAGAAACCAAGAACAGAGCATGTGTGGTGGGGATGGCACGTTGGAGAATGCTGTGTCATCTTCTAAAAATTCTTTGGCAACAGCAAATTTTAGGCTTTAAAAGTCAGACAAATTTGGGTGGATTTTCTCAGGGAAAGCAGAAGATATCTCTGAAAAATGTTCACGTCACTGCCAGAAAGCTCAGTGGTCCCACAGCTTTGAAATAAACCCTGATGAACGTCTTCTAATTTTTTGCCAAATAACATCCTACCCTAAATTACAGGAAGAACGTTTTAAGAAAGAAACACAGATTTTAATAATGGAAATGGTTGCTTCAAGCAGCTCAGAACTGGAAACATTGGAACCAGTAGAAATCAAACTTCTCAGCAGGAAACCCCAAACAATCTGGACTATAAGAATGGTTGAGCCCATAATACAGAAGTTATTGCTGCCATGCCCTGGGTTATCCAGTGCTCCCACATCACTGATCTCAAGGACCATGCTGGTTTTCTGTGCTTTTCGAGATTTTTCCCTATTTTACCCCCCTTTTTATTGTCACACATCTGAACTTGTGCCACGTTCAAGGCCTGCCAGGCAGGTGAAGATGCTGAGCCCTGGGCACCGGCCTTGCACTGCACTTTGCCTCTCCAGCCTGAACAACCCAGATGTACAAAGAGCTCATCAGACAAAAAGCAAAACATAAAAATACATCTGTACTTCCACGGAAAAGGCTGATGACTTGTGCTGTCATATTTGAGCTGTTTTTTCTCATGCATGAGTAAAACAATAACCAGGTGAGCCTAAAAAAACCCAGGTCTGAGTCGCTGATTCAGTCAGAGCAGCCCTTGGCCATAAATTTCAGCTCTGACTTAAAAATTGATAGAAACTATTTTTTAATCATCAAGTATTCAGCTGCTCATTACTGATATACGCTTTAATGATGTGCCCTTAAATTTTGGTCTAGTTTTAAAAATACAGTTTCCTCAAATTCCATACCAAATCCAGGCCCTGTAGTTTTGTTCTGGTGCTTTTTCCTTTCTAAGGTCTGCTTGAAACACAAAATTTAAAGAGTTTTCTCTGCCAGGTGACGTTTTGTTACCTTTTGACAAGAGAAAATATTTAATCCCCTAATTTTTTTTTCTTCCTGCTCTGAATATTAGTTTAATTGTCACAAATAATTAAATGCTTACGAGTAAGAGACATCTTCAGACATTTTGACAATACATATTAAGAGACACTTTAAGGCAAATCTGCACAGATCGGCTTTTATTTGTTATGCTAAACGATGATGCATCCTGATTGCATTTGTTCCTTATTTGTGTGTGCAACAGGAGACGTACTGTGAATGATCTGTAAGGAATAAAATGACAGTATTTGACAGGCTAGGAAATGTCTGGGCAAGGATACAGGAGAAGGAACCCTGAGAGGGCATTGTTTATGGAGGGGCAATGGGGAGAGACACTCCCTTCAATCTAAGGCAATGAAAGGCGCCAACAACTAAATTACAGTTAATAACAGTAAGAAATAAACATAAATTCATAAATTACGTATACAAGGCTCGAGCTCAAGGACTTTGGACCACTAAAAATATATATTATTATATCAATTATCAACGAGAGACAAATTCCCATCCTGGGAATTTGCATACGAACTCTAATAACCTACTATTCAGAAATAGAGGCAAGCAATAATTTCCACATGAAAAGGAGCCACGGGAGAGCTTCCCAAGTGCCCAGCTCTGGAGAAGAAAGCCCTACCTGGTGATTCAACACCTCTGCTCCAGGGGGGAGCAGGTGGTCTCCCAGGTAAGGCAGATCAGCCATGAATTACCTAAGATTTATTGGGAGTTCCTGTCAATATAATGGCTGGAACGACCATTGCTGAAAGGTAATACGGTGTGAAAATAAACATGAACAATCCTTAATGAATCCAGAGGCTATTACCTGCACCATATTTCTTCTATAGGCAGTACATACATCTCCAGTCCAGGGAAACAGCATAAAAATGCCCTTGATTGAGGCCCAATTCCAGTTCACACAAGGGAGGGAACTTAGGGAGGTCCATGGGAATTTGGTGCTAAAGGCTTTTGAAAATTCAGGTCTCTCTTTAGCTGCCCATGTAAGGATTTAGAACCCTAGGACTGGAAGCTGAGCCTCAAGCTCTATCACTAGAGAATTCCAACCACCTCTGGCAGTCTGGGTGGAGGAAAATGTGTATGGCCTGTTCAGCTGCAGTTTCACCAGCTTTTACATATTTCTCAGGGCAGTGCTTTATAGACACTCACATCCAGCTCTGCCAAAGAAATGCAGAACAGTTTATGGGAAGAAAAGTAACAGGAATCAAATTCTCTGGTCCTGAAACTTACCACGGACCAAAAATGTAAAAAACTTGATTATTCTGTCTAAAACTCTTGCCTAGTCGAGCTCCCTTGGCTTGTTAGAATTAACAGAGCTCTGCTTTCTCAAACCACGAGCCCTCCCGTTTTTGGGAGCTCCTGGCCATGAGCAAAGAGCCTCTTCCACCACCACAGGGAATTGCACAGCAGGGATTAAACTGCATTTCCACCTTCCCCAGGGTCCCAGCTGGGCTCTTCCCTCTCCTCTCCCAGCACAGACCAGGGGATGCCTTGAGCTTCCAGCCCAGATTTCCCTCCTGGAAACGCTGTGATGATAGAAATGCGACCCAGTACCTCGAGCAGGGAATTAGGAGCAAGCGCTGCTTGACCTTGAGCAAATCAGGTAAAACCTCCGGGGTTCACTTCGCTTTTCTGAACAACTGAGGGGAAATATTCCACATCACTGGGGTTATTCTGAGGAGTATCAGCAAGAAATCCATGGAAAAAGGTGCTAAGTGTGAAGAAGTATTGCTCCATTGCGTAACAAAGGACACAAATACAGACAGGATCCACACAGCTAATCAAGAGCACTGGGAAGCTTTTAATTTTTTTAGGATTTAATGCTACAGATGATCAATATAACTACTTAGCTTCTTTCTCCTTTCACGTGTTAATTTAATGTTACTTGTGCTGTGCTTATGTATGTTATGACACGGCTGAAAAACACATTAAAATAATTTTAGTAGACCAGTAGAGCAGCTGGCACAAGGTTATGTTTCTTCGATACAAAACATAAAATCATAAAAGACCCAGCACTTTCCTGTGAAGTCCACTCACCCTGTGGGAAGCAAATGAGTTCTTCCTATATGTACAAAGAAAATTGCAGACCTTATAAATTGTGCTGGTGATTTGCTGTGCAATTCACACACACACACACAAAAATATTTATATATGGAAAATTCAGAGTAAAACCTTTCTATGAAAAATAGAAATTACTTCTGTCCAAGTGCAGGGTGAGTGATAGAAATAAGGTTGTTGTCTGCACGCACCAATGTGCAGATTTTAATTCTGATCTCCTCTAAGCAGAGCTTCACTAGGAAAAAAACAATCTGAGCTATCAAGGTATTCTAGAGAATTTAATTATTGCCATTAAAAACAAGAACTGTAAGCTGCTCCTTTTTTCAATAGAAATTCTGCACTGATTCCACATAAACAGACCTGATATCACTTCAGCAAAGTTGCTTTGGGAATATGTAACAGCCTTTTTTAAGTTATGAAAGCAATATTGAATGAGATTTACTACAATTTAAGATAAGTGGGTCTTAATTTTATATGAACAGAGAGACTTAAAAAGCAGGCAGGAAGAGTTCCAATTATATTGTGCTGGAATATCAGGCCCTGTGCAAAATTGCCCCTTTTCTGTTTTACATGCATAAAAACAAGCACAACAGGCTTTTCAATTAAATGAGTCTTTTGAGAGAGATGCAGGAAGAGCCAGCGAGCTCCTTAAAACTTTATTGCTTTTTATCTTTGTCAGGTAGGGCTGTGAGTTAAAAATGACCCGTTCTTTGCAGCACACAGACCTTCCTGGAAGTTTTTTCTTCCTGTTTGACCCATCCATTTGAAAGGTTTCCCGAAACGGGAATGCAAGGCTTGATCCGGATTAGTTTTCCCCATACACTCGGTAGTTGTGCTTTTCCACAGCCATCCAGAGCTCAGGATGTTTCCCAGAGTCTCTTTAGCATTGGGAGTCACTTTAATGAGCCTCAGTATCATTAGAGGAAAGCAGTTTACAGAACACAGGGAGAAAAGACACAGAAAGGAATAAGATACAGCTCTAATAGATACAAGCCATGGAGATGAAAGAAGGAAGTCAGCATCTCATTTGCATTAATACAATAAAAATACAGCATTAATGTTGCTAGTTGTAAATTTTTTTTCAATAAACTTCAGCCTGATTATATCTGGGAAAAAGGTAGGCTGTGCATTCCTCGTAGTATTTATCCTATAAAGAGCAGTTACTGCCTATTAACTTTCTAGATTTAATTGCCACTAAAAACAATCTCCAGGAAACTTCAATTGAAAGTCACTCCTCAAGAACCGATGGTCTGAGCTCTCAGAACTGCTTTGTTTATGGCAATACAAAGCCAGAGCTCCAACTCACACAGCTCCACTCCATCATTATGTTCAGTATTTTGTTTACTGATATTATGTGTGTGTATGTCTATAATTATACACCCAGACACACACACCAGTTCATCACCAGAATCAGGCAAAAGCAATACTGCCAACCTTGTTTATACAAAAAGCACAAAGCACAGCATCAAAAATCATGAGACTGGCTGAAAATGATGAGGAGTTTAAAAAGTCACTTTGAGAATCGAGGCATTTTTCTTCTGCATAAGAACTTCTATCCTGCTTGTTTTCAAATTCCTCTCCAGAGCAAGCAGTTTGAAATAAATTTCCTTTAAAAATGCATATTGGACACTTGCATAATCATCATCAGACTCCAGGAGCTGGAGGTTTAAAGAAAATAAACCCTAACAAAGGACTTTCAGGGGACACCACTCCTAACAGCACAGTTCTAACATTTGAGCAAAGATTGGTGCGATAATCAAAAGCTGCTCTGAACAGCGAGCTCTCCAGGTGCACCCCTCTCCCACACAGGCATTTTTCTCCCCTCCTCACAGGTATGGATGTGTGCACGCCTGAAAAGGATCCGTTTCTCAGACATTTAGGGCTGTTTGTTCTATTTAACTGTGGAATTTTACCAATACTTGGGACCATCAGGCGCTGCACGTTAGGAACTCTGTATTTTTCACAATCGGATCCTGTCATTTTGAAGCTATTGTTGTGCCTTTCTTTTTCCTAGGGCAAAGGGGGGGAAACATTTCTTTTAGGGAAACAAAGATTCTCTTCATTTTTCTAAATGAAACACTTAATGCAACACTTAGATCAGAAGACCAGTTTTTCCACTTCTTTTTTTTTGCTCACAAGGTAATGGATGAAAAGCCAGCAACAGTTAAAGAGGGATGTGTAAATCTAATGGGAAACACTGTGCTTCTGTGATGCTTTTCTCCTTGAAACCTCAAAAAATACACAGTTTGCTGTCAAGGTACTTCTGAGTTGCAGAAGCCGTTATTATAACACGGGAAAAATTACTCTGTGCCAACAGCCTCGAGTAAGAAGCCACCTTAATGAGAAATAACTCCTTTTAGTCCCTAAAAGCACATGGAACTTTCAGGCTTTGGATTTGCAGCCCCATTTTCAGGCATTTCCTCATGAGCTGCTGCCCCTGTGAACACTGTACCTTAAAAAAGGTGGTTTTTTTAAAAGCCCATCTCACCTCCTGGAACCCAGAAGCAGTGCTCAGTAATTAACACAGAGCATGGAAACGTGACTGGGGAGGGAAGTTGGCCGAGCAAACAGAATATCTCAGTCATGCAGGCTTCAGGAGAGAATAGCTTGCAAGCGTTAGGAGCAGAAGTTCCAAGCAGAACTGTCCCTGGATTTAAAGCTTAATGGAAGAATCTGCTCCCTCTTCAGAGGCAGAATGCTTCTCCAGGAACAACATATATTGAATTTTGCAGCTGAACAGCCCAGCCTTACACAGACAGTCCTTGCACAGGCCAGTCACCCACTGAATCAAAGTGCTGAGTAAGAGCTGCTGAACTGGGCCCACTCTCATGTAAATGATTGTAATTAAATAGGTAATGAAAAATCCCTGCTCTTGCATGAATGAAATGGAAGATTTCAGCTCGTGGTGTAATGTGGTTCCACTTGGCTCCTGTATCAGACTGGGAGACAAATGAAAATGTCTCTCTGCTTGCGTGAGCACGCTTTGGAGGTAAAACTTCACAAATATTTTCATTTTGCAGAGAAGAGGGTAAAACAAAGGCTTATTCCAGCAGCAAAGTCTGTAGGATCCCCCCTTTTTAAGGCAGAACATGGCACACACATCTCAACACAAGAAGCATTAAACAGAATTTGAATCATTTTACTTTGCCTTTGCTAATAATACGTCATCCAGTGGAAGAACCAGGCCTTATTCTCCCCTCCACCAGCTGACATGATATTTTTTTTACATTTGAGCTCTTAAGATCTGCACAATAGCTTAACACAATAAGTGTTTAGCCTCTGGTTCCAACTGTAATTGATAGAGTACAGTTCCATTCCCTCTGCTGCTGCTAAGTTGGGAATTGCAGCCACAGCAACTGACAGCTTTTTTTTTTTTCTCTGCGAGTCTGGAGTTGCTCTCTGGGAGTGATGTCCTCATCGGGATGGGAAGGGAAATGATGGCAGAAAAACTCACCCTGGCCCTGTGCTACCGAGGGACTCCAGGGATCTCTGCTAGGGGAAGCAGCTCCTTGAGGTGGGTGATGATAATGAGAGCAAAAATCAGGAGGAGAAAGCTCCGGGAGGAAATTTCCAAAATCCTGCCGGTTTGGAGAAAATGGGCTTCTCAGAGAGCACAGAAGAGGGAGAGCATTTATTTATGCACAGAATTTCTGACAATGGACATGCTTTCAAAAGTGCTGCAAAATTGTGTCATTTGCTGATGGAAATGGTTTTTGTTTCCCAGTCACAGGGGCTGAACTCTGGGTGCGCCCCGCTCTTCAGATAGTGGGGACATACTGGGCTTGGATAAATGAGGGGAAAATTGAAACAGGGGAACAGGCACTAAAATGAACCTGATTTCAAATTGTCCCATTCAGGCCTGAGTTCTGACACAGGAAAATAAAAATTCCAAGCAGCTTTGGGCTTAGGAGCCGACTGCAGAATTTAACGCAGATGGCGACTAATTTTGGTGCCTCTTTAGTTGCAAAAGTACCTATTTTGGAATATATTTAATTAACCAGGATTTAAAGGCTCCTCTTGTTTGTGAACACCTTGGCTTTTTTGTCATCTGCCAGCATTGTGATGTGCACTGTAAGTGAAGGGTTCTGAGGCATGAACTGCTTAGGTGATTTTGATGTGCAGTTGCTTTTCTGGAGGATGTTGAAACAAAACAGTGCTGCCATTTCTACAGCTTCATTCAGCACTGCTTCCTTAGAATGTGCTGCCATTGCCCCTGTTATAAGGGATACAAATAACCCTGGAACAGCCACAGTGCTCCTGTTACATTTATAGAGATATCTCGCTGCCTTTTGCCACAGAAATACACGGAGAAAGCTTTGCTGGTCATTTGCTCTGCTCCCTGCACAAGCAGAATTTCACTTTCTAAATATGATTCTGGTTTAAATAACCTTTCCTACTAAGGTGCAAGCTGTGGCTTTAAAGAACTGCCTGCTCACCATCTTCTGCTTGCTGCTCTATGAGGACTCTTCTAAAAACAAACCCTTGTTATTCCACAGCTCTGATAAACAGAATAAATGTGCCTGAGACCTGCTCCTGCTGTACTTCTCCCCAGCTTTGGTTCTTAGCTAGTCTGTTGGGGCTGAGGGAGAAAGAAAAGGAGAAATATAAAATTTCACCCGCACAGGGCGCTAAGTCCAGATTCCTCTTCGCAGGCTTTAAAAAAGCAAACTACCAATTCATGATCACAAAATAAAATATGCACATTTAAACAAGCTGCAGGGGAAAGGAGAGTTTAATCCAGTGAAATTGTGTTTGAAAGCTATTTCATACCCCTAGGAATAAAATCTGAATAGCAATTCTGCTTTGCTTCCACCTTTTTCCCACCCTCCTGTTAATATATTACCATTTGCTATGGAATCATTAGGAGACTTTTGCCCCAGACGTGGCTGCATTTTGCTGAAGGAGTTTGTGGGCCCGAGCCTCTTCTTGCTCACAGGAGCAGCCAGAACTCAGTGATGCTCCGAGGGAAGGATGTTTGATTTGCACCTGGGCGGGAGAAGAATCCGGCCCCTTTTTAAAGCCCTTTGTGATGCGTTTGGGTTTGTTTAGTGCAAGCACAGGTCCCATCCTAAAGCAGGCACTGATGGAAAGAGCTGCAACTCTCTGCCTTAAGAACTATCGACTTGGGAATGACGCTCTCAAAAAGCAAGGATGATTCAGAAAAGATTCGGCCCTGCGAAGATCAAAATGCGTTTGACATCGTTTCGGTGTTGATGGGAAATAAAGTGGCTCTGAAAGTGTAATCGGAGAGCAGAAATCCCCACCATCACACATAAATAGTGCCCCATTTATCTAATTACGCTCCCTTGTTTCATTGCAATGGTCTGGAATATATTTCTTAGGAATACAAGGCTTAAAATTAATAATAGAAAAGGACAAAATTGCCATGTATATTTCTCTAGATAGATTTTCATCTAACAGCAGGACTTCACTTCTGATTCACTCGCTGGTTCTCTCTAACCTTTACATTATTCATTAATCAAACTCGAAACCTGCTTTCAAAGTCAGTGCATGGCAGTAATTATTTACAGTTGTGCATAGTATTTAATTTTAAGCAATGACAAAAGCAGGCATGTCCAGAATCATAAGGCTTATCATTTTTCTTCCCTTGGAGGTGAAACTATCTGAAGAAACTAAAAGTTGCAAACTTCTCTTCAATATCTCTGCTGCCATCAAGACAAAATGCAGTGCAACTGATACCTTTGAACTTGTACAACTAAAAATAAATAAAAGTGAAAATTAAGTAATATATAATGTATTAACTCCTTTAAATAAAAGGACTAAGAAGCTTTGCTATCAGCCTTGATGAGAGACTCATTTCTTATTGCACAGTCTGTCTCCTGTCACTTTGAGGTATTTTTCACCATACAAAACAGAACCTCAGCATTATCCCTGAAAATGAAAGTCAGTTTTAAGAACTATATACAACAGGCACGTCTGCTCTTTGAAACTCCCCCCTACCCCCCACAAACACACAAATACAACTTCAAAGCAGGAGAACTATTGCAAATGTATAAACCTACTTCAAATAGTTCTGCTGGCTGAAACTGGACTGCATTTGCAGGATTTTGCTCACCTGAAACAACATTGATCTGAGGAGAAATCTAATCAAAGAAATGCAACACTGAAGAGCAATGCAGATTTTATAATGAGAATGAGAAAGGAGAGATGTAATTGTGGTCATACGAGTTTCTCCCTTGTCATTAAGATCTTAAAAATGCTGTAGGATCCTGGATAAAAACATCTCTTACTGTATCTCAGCAGGGAAATCCCCGGAAACAACAGCATGGGCTTTGCTCGCAAAAATTTACTTACTGCATGCTATGGTTCTAAAAAAGAACACCGTGCCCCTGCCACGAACAGATACTACACACATTCCAAGTGAAAATTCTGCTCTGAAACCCAAATAAAATGAAGCCTCATATTCCTGACAGAGAGAAAAAAGGAGCAGCTCTAGCACTGTCACTGTGCCGAGCAGCATCCATGGAAAAGCAGCTATTTATTTATCCTGCAAGTTGAAATTGTGAATGCCTTATTCAGATCAAACCTCTTGGTGAAGAAAATAATAATAGAGACTCTGATAGCAGAGTTCTCCTGAGTACACACAGATATTTACATAAATACTGAATTTCTAGCGGAGCTGTTATTTACGGAGAGAACCATAAATTTGGGATCTGTGCTGGCCAGGAATCCCAACCTGCATAGGTGCATTCACTGGGCACGTCCCAAAAGCTTCAGCCTGCAGCCCATTGTCCTGCACCCAAAGCAATGCAGCCAAAGCTGGGAGTTGATAAAAGTTCTGCCTGTCCCAGTTTCTCTGGGGTGACATTTCCCCCCGCGTGGATCCCAAGCACGACTTCACAAAAGTTTATTCAAGTGTGCCACTAAACTTGCCCATACATTTTGTCCCACATTTGCTGTGCTGCACCCAGGAAATATTCACAGGGACGAGGGGAAATTTGTAAAGTAAAGACAACAAATATGAGTTTTCTTTAAAGAACTAATCCGAGGAAGGACACAAAGGGAAAAAAAGAAGGGAAAAAACCCGCCTACATTAAAAGTCAAACAAGATAATAATTGTGCATGTCTGGCTAAGAGAATCTAGAGGGCAAGCCTTACGTCATTGGCACTTGGGTTACCATGGTGAGTGATTTATTGATATATATCAAGAATGAATAGATCAAAGGCAGCAAGATGACAGGTGATCAATCAAATGTCAAATCAAAGCTGGCAATCAACTGGAAAGCTGATTTTTCAGTGGGTGGGTCTGGCAGAAGAAAAATGAACTTCCATATTGTGCTTCCCAGAAACAAAACCCCACCACACTATTAAAAAAAAAAATAAAAAGCAATTAAGGAGCCTGAAAGAAAACTCTTTGAAAAGATTTACTATACAGACCCACTCGTCTGTTTCTTTTTCTTGGCCCCCAAAAGAAAAAGAACACCCTAACAACGACAAACAAAACACTTCCAAAGTTGCAAACTATTTTCTTCTGTTAAAAAAAAAAAAATAATAAATTGCAAAACCACTTGGCATGTGCAAATATATAAACTCGGCTACGAAACAAAAGAAGGATTTGATTTGAAAATGTGGATTGTCTTCTAACAGTCAGAACGTTTCATTTTATTTCCTGTTGCAATTTTCACCACTGATGATCAAAGGCTGAACTTCCCCACCGGGTTCATCAGCAGAGAGTCCCTGTACTATTTCAGGCACACACAGCGCTCACACACACACACACACCCGGCCAGAACTGCCACCAGAAATACGGCGAAATAAAAGATTAAACNGAGACAGAGGCTGTGTAAGTGGATGGCTTCTCCTTACCTGCAGCCCGTTTGGGTGCTTGCTGTTTCCTCCTTGGCATCGCTCTACTTTCTCCAATCTCACTTCTGTCCCCAGATCCGAGAGCCCTGAGACGCTCCTGAGCCGTGTTCCTCTGCCTCTCAGCTGCTTCCCCAGCACCCCCCTCAAGCTCCCCTGCCCCCCTCCTTTCCACTTCACTGATAGGAACCTGTTTGGTTTTTATTTTATTTTAGAGATCTAGGTTTCTTTCTTTTTTTTCTCTCTCTCTCCCTTTTTTTTTTTTTG
>VXBI01001482.1:100123-121548 GCA_013397375.1 Toxostoma redivivum | reverse complement strand
CGGGGACACCGCTCCCCACGCTGGGATACCCCTCCCCACGCTGGGATCCCCCTCCCCACACCCCTCCCCACGCAGGGACACCGCTCATCACATCCCCTCCCCGCGCGGGGACACCCCCGATACAGAGCATCCCCCGATACGGGAGCATCCCCAAATGCGGGACCTTCCCCGCACACACGNTGTGCCGGGGGCTGGGAACCGGGGCTGGGGACCAGGAGATGCTCCTTCAGGTGTGCCGGGGGCTGGGAACCGGGGCTGGGGACCAGGAGATGCTCCTTCAGGTGTGCCGGGGGCTGGGAACCGGGGCTGGGGACCAGGAGATGCTCCTTCAGGTGTGCCGGGGGCTGGGAACCGGGGCTGGGGACCAGGAGATGCTCCTTCAGGTGTGCCGGGGGCTGGGAACCGGGGCTGGGGACCAGGAGATGCTCCTTCAGGTGTGCCGGGGGCTGGGAACCGGGGCTGGGGACCAGGAGATGCTCCTTCAGGTGTGCCGGGGGCTGGGAACCGGGGCTGGGGACCAGGAGATGCTCCTTCAGGTGTGCCGGGGGCTGGGAACCGGGGCTGGGGACCAGGAGATGCTCCTTCAGGTGTGCCAGGGCTGGGGACCGAGGTTGAGGACCAGGGGATGCTCCCTCAGGTGTCCCCGGGGCTGGGGACCAGGTCCCTTCCCTGCCCAGGTGTCACTCTGCACCCTGAAGTGTCCCAACCTCATGGAACATGAAGGGATCAGAGGGTTGGACATCGAAGTTTGGTGAAGTTCAGGTGAAACTCCTCTGCTCCCCGAATTTCCCCTGGCACCTGGATTTAGGGGGAGTCAGGTCCATCCATCCCTTGTGGGAGCCCAAATCTGTGTCCCCTCCAACCGAGCAGAGTGTCACCGTTTCAGAGCCCCAGCAAACTGCCAGGCCAAGGAGGGGCTGGTGGCACTGCAGCTTTGAACAATGTTGGTCCCTAAGACACAGAGAAAACTTCCCCCTCCCCATTCATTCTTTCAGCTTCAGGTTGTTTTTTTTCCCCAGCTGCTGTGAACACCTTGAGGGTTTAAATGTGATTTGGGGTGGAAAGGATAGACTAAGTTCTATGTATTGAACTAGAATTTATGTAAGACCACTTAAAAGTGGCTTTTCTGATACTCCTTATCTTAAACCAAGAGGTTGCTGTAGAACTGAGTTTTACCTTTTTTTAATTTTTTTTTTTGCATTTGACTCTTTCTAATGAAACTTTTGGGTTTAATAGGAATAATTTGCATCCCTCTCAAATATAATCTGTCTGTTACAAAGCATCAGCAAGAGCTGCTGTGCTGTAGCTGGTGTCAGCTGGTGTCACTGGGCCATCTGCAAGGCCTGCAGCCCCCTAAAGTTACCTCTGTGTTCAGCAGCCCAACACCAGATTGTGTTTATGAAAGCATCCCCCAAACTGGTTTCACTGATATTATTTGATAGCTTTCTCTGTATGAACTCCAGCAATTTTTATATGCAATAGCAAAGTATTTATTGGTGCAAGCAAATGCTTAGTTTGAAAGATAAAATAGCATAACACTACTATAAAATACTCATTTTTTCACTTCTGCCTGGCATAACTCACCTGGGAGCAAACAGCTCTGCTAGAATGGGTGGGAATTGTGGAGATGTCTGATGCCTGTGTGCAGCACGTGTAAACCCTGCTGGTGCACACCAGGGATTTCAGCTTTGTCTCCAGTCCAGGAGGTGCAAACACAGGGCCAGGAGGGGCCTCAGCAGTGGGACAATTATCCCTGCCTGGGATGAGGAGAAAAGACACACTGCTGATTTGTAAGAGCAGCCTGGACCTGGATCAGACAGCTCAGCACAGAGTGGCAAACCAAGATTTTCTCCTCACATTTTGTGCTGTCTTGATTTGTGAATTTGAACCCTTCAGCTTCTGCGTGTTGGTCCCCAAATGAGAAAACTGCAGATAACTCTGGGTGGTTTTCAGTTTCCTCTCCTCCTGCTGCACAGAAAGGTGCTGCACCTCCACTAGATGGTTTATTATTGTGTATGAAATGCTGTTTAACACAGTGAAGTTTTACTAAGATTTCTCCCAACCCATGGGACACAGTGTGTGTGTTGGGACACTTGCAGGTGGCAAATGACAGAGTGCCCTCCTGTTTTCACCTCTCCATGTGCTGCTCCCGTGCAGGCAGCAGAGCCAGGAGTGGGGCAGGGCAGGGCAGGGCAGCAGCTCAGCGCTCTGGGATCAGAGGAGCAGCTATTGTTCTCCAGAGCCGTGGCTCCAGTCCAAGCACACACACACTGGGGACGGGATTTGTATCAGCGGCGCTCGCAGCCTCCACACGCAGGATGAGAAAGTCACTGTTTGAAATGGTTACTCCTTGGGGAAAGCGGGATTGGGAAGATGGACTTGTGAGTGGAGCAGTAGTGAGATGGCACCCTATCCTCGGTGATAAATGGGAGCATTAACAGGGCCTGGTCGAGAGGAACCCTACAGATTTATGGCTTCCTGTCTCCACCAGCAGATGCCATTATGGCTGACAGAACAGAATGCCTTTCAAGAGGGAACTGGGCTGGGATTATGAAGAAGGGGGAAAAAAAACAAGCAGAGTCTGGTGTCCATTTTTATCCACTGGTCAGAACTGGCTGAAAGGTTTGAATAGAGCTGGAACGACACAGCGTTCGTGTGCTCCCTGCTCCTGTTATTTATAACAAAGTTGGTGAAGGTCATTTAGCATCTCTTTTAGCACAGGAAGAACCCATAATATTTACTGAAAGCATTTTTGCACTCTTGAAAATTAGAGATAATAAAATGAACAGATAGCACTGGAGGCTTCCTTGGCTTATCCAATGGAATAATCTCGATGGGTGCTTAATGTTTACTTTGGAAATGCAGCAAATGATTCTGAAGCTATATTGAATTTTATCTATTTTTATTACGTTGCAGAATAATATTTCTCTTTCCTGACAAAATGTTATGACCAGTAATAGCAATGGCAGTTATGCATGTTCAAAAAAGAGTAATCAAATCTCATGCTTCAGGGCATGAGCTGAATTCCCCACTGGGATCCAGAAGGAATTTTCCCCCCCAAATATAGCAATATACAATCAGGCAGATATGTTCTTAGAGGATTTTCAATTTCTTGATTACATGGAGCAACAGTGCGACCTGGGATTGTGAAAATCCTCTCTGGCTGTAGTTTTGGGCTGGTTTGGGTGGGATTTTCCAGCCTAATGTGTGTGATTTGTTGTGCCTTACAGGAAAGTTTACAGGCACTTGTGTGCACAATGAGGGGCCAAAGCTCTGTGTGCACCTGACTCTGATAGCAGTTCCCATCACTGCAGTCACAACAAGCTCAGCTCTGTGACTTGCAGTGTTTTATTTTACTTATATTTCTTGTCTGTCTTTCTTTCAATTACTGCTTTGCTGATAATTAAACCTGGGCATTTTTTTCTCTTTCCTTCCTTTTTTTTTCCCCTCTAGAAGTTATCTATATGTAGGTACACATCTCCTCTTGAAAGAAATTCACAGTGTTGGTGACCCCTTTCACGCTTTGCCTACCACTTTAGAGAAAGAAAAAGTGGAAATTCTGACAAGTCCTGCAAACAAAGAAAGGGTTAGAAATATTTGATTTGATAAATAAAAAAAAAAAATCAGCACTGCCAGCTAATGGCATTGTCAGCCTCCGTGTTTACTTTTTTTGAGAATTATTGGAGGAAAATTATTTTTAAAAGGATTTGGGTTACAACGATTTTGAAAGAATCGACTTGAGGACAGACTGAGGAGTCTTTAGAGAGAAAAGAGAACCTTGTAGATCGATTGCAGTCCCTGCCTAGGAACAGCTTTAACTGGGGTCATTCCACTGAGGCACATTTGACCACAGGATGCAGATTCAACAACTCCTGGGCAGCCTCTTCCAGTGGCTTCACCATAGAAAAAATTATCCTACTGTTGGAAAACTCTTTTTGGGGGCATCCCAAATAAAATGGAGAACAGTTTCTTCCCTTCCTCTTTGAGGCAGTTTATAACATCTTTGCAGCCACGTTCCCCCCAACTCCCCAAACCATCCCCACTTGTCCAGCATCACATTCCTTGCTCCTGGCCCTCATTTCACTGCTCCGTGGCTGGACAACATCCGTTGGGAGGTGCAGTGCCAAAACCTGGCTGCTGGTTGTGTTTCCCACCTCCCCAGCAGAGCGGGATCCCTTCACATGTCTGACACATGACACTGCTGCTCCACGTCCCGGTGTGACACCCGCCCTTTCTGCAGCAGCACGGCACCCCTGACTCACGGAGCTCTGATTCACTGCAGCCCCAGCTGCTTTCCTGCAGAACTGCTTTGTAATCACTTGTCCCCATCCTATATTTGAGCAGTTGATTATGCATCAGTGACAACTTTGCACTGATTCATCTTGAATTGCATCCTATTTTTCCCGAGTGTTGCTGCCATTTGTCAGGCTCGTTCTGGATTACAGTGCTGCCTCCAAAGCCTCGGGACCATCTGCAGAGCTGCTGCTCAATATTTGCTGTTCCACCTCCTGGGACATTGATGAAAGTATTGGATATTGCCAGGCCTAGGACAAGCTCCAGACATTATTCCAGCCTGACAATGGGCCGTGAGGAGACAATTCTGGAGTGGGATTTTCCCACCTCTCCCAACACCCTGAAAGTCATCTAGAGGATGTGGCACCCAGGGAACAGGGACAGGACAAGGGAAAATGGGCTCAGGCTGGNCAGTGCCCTGAAGGGGCAGAGAGTGTGCCATGGCTGCCCTGCAAGACAGACCTGGCTGGGCTGAGAGAAAATATTACAGATAAGAAAAGAATAAACAACCTTGAGAGCGAGAAAACTAAAGAGCTCAGATTGATTCCAGCTCGGGCACACGAACTGCCAGACAAGAACTTTTACACAGCTCGGGGAAAAACCAAACCAGATTCCAAGAGACATCAGCAGGGATTTCTTCATGGAAAGGGTGGTCAGGGATTGGAACTGCCCGGGGAGGTTTGGACCCCATCCCTGGAGGTCTCTAAGGAACGTGCACTCAGTGCTCCGGGCTGGTGACAAGGTGGGGATCAACCACAGCTTGGTCTCAATCATCCTGGAGCTCTTTTCTGGAAGCTGTTGAGTCTCCACAAGATTTGAGGCCACTGGTATCCTGAGATTCTCCTAAGTCCTGTTTAATGTCCTGACCTCTTCTCTGTGCCTTCCCAGGGCTCTTGGAGCTCCTGCAGCCAGAGCTCACCCTCCTCTGACACTGGCCCAGGTTATTTCTGCAATCTGATCACAGCTGATTCCCAGAGTGAAGATGAAAGTAAAAAAGGTTTTCTTAGGGTGATCTGTCAGAAGCTTTCTCCCTTTGCTGGTGACAGATGTAATCTTCCCTGGGCCTTTTCCTGTATAGAGCAGGCACTTACCAAACACCTTCTCCTTTTTTATGTTCCTTCCAGTTGTATCTCATTTGGTGACTTTTTGTAATTCTTTCCCTGTGTGCTCATGGTCACTGTGAGGAACTCAGATAAGTTTTTGCTGCACTTTTTTTACATTTAGACATTTGTTTATAGAATGTATATTTATGATTTTGCTGTTGTAAGAATATTCCTTGCTGTGCTATAAATAGTGCTTTTCCCCACAAAAGGGTGGAACAGCAGCACTGGGGCAAAATCCTTTTTCCCCTTTGTGCACAGAGAAGTTTGCTGGGGTGGTAGAGAAATTAAATTTCCTCTCCTGGAATGAAATGCTGCTATCATCAATAATTTCTTCCCTGAGTCATGGCAGCATTTCCAGAGCTCTTTGCCTTCTGATCTTCACTGCAGGATTCACCCTTTGGCTGCAAAACAGGCCCTGGAGTTTGAACTCCCACCTCACTGCAAAAACTCATATTTTGGGGCCAAATAAGAAGAATTTCAAGCTCTGGCTGCAGCCACCTTCTCCAGCCACATCTGGGGTTTGTCCCCTCCTGGTGTCACCCGCTGGGGTCTCACACCCTGGAAGCTTTCAGTTTCAAAATCAAATTTCTCCTTCCTATAATCACAAGTCTCTGGTTTGAAAAAAAAAATAAACCAAACCAAAAATAAGCACTCTGCTTTTTCTGAAATAAGTACAGCATGTGATATCTGTGGTATCATTTCCCAATAAAGCAGCTAATTAAATTAGTTGGATCTAAAAGTTGCTCAGGCCACAATCCACAAACCTCCCATTTTCTCCAGTGGATTTTAAGTCCCTGATCAGCAGGGACTTGCACTGGTGTATTTATTTTCTTTCTTTAAAAAACAGCAAGATAGTTAGAATTTTTGAAAAGAATAACAATTAGCTGGAACTGGGCAGAAATGGACTCTAGTCTTCAACAAGTGCTTGGAAAAATTTAATTAATAATTTAAAAAAAAGCAAACTGAAACCTACAATTTTTAGGGGGGAAAAGCATCATCAAGGAGGGAGTGTTCTCCCAGCTCCTTTCTTCTTAAAATACCAGGTTTCATTGAAAAATCTGTTTTAATAGATTCTTTAAAATAAACTTTGAGTGTTCAAATTATAAATGAGGATGCAATCCCTGTGTGGCTGCTGCAAAGGAGAAGTTTGAAGATGACATCAGGGTTTTTTTCCAGTGAATCCAAAATATGAGTGTGCAGAGCTTAATTTGACACGAGGAAATGAACAGCACAGGGATTGCATTTGGCTGTCCATGATGCCAGCAGTGAATTTTTTGTCTTTTATTAGTATGATTATTTTTATTATTTATAGCTACAGAATGTTGAAAATTGGAATAATTGATATATCTGTAAAATAACAGGGCCCTAAAATGGCAGTGCTGCTTTGTGAAACCTCCAGGATCGTGTCTTTTATAAATGGGGAAAAGATGAGGCACTAAAACCTTAAAAATCTGTAATTCTCCAAATTGTCCCATGTCCCCCAAGTCATCCTGGGAGTTTTTTCTCCATCAAGTAAAAATAAATGGACAAACACAGCTTACACATACCAAGCACATTTGTTTAATAAACAACGCTGAGAAAGTTGAACTGAAACTCTAAACTGAAAGGGACAAAATGCTTAATTCTGGATCATCAAAGTGCTTCAAGTGAAATGTGACTTTAATAAATCGATATAAGGGCTAAAGTTTTTGTACAGCAGAAAGCAAAATGGGAAAACAAAAGGAAAACAAAGGGTTTTTTTTACAGGACAACTTTACAAGGTTTTTTTCTGGTGGGAACGTTTGCACCTGGGCTGGGGCTGCATTTCTGGTGGGAAGCAGCCCAGGTGTTGCCAACCCCAAAAGATCTGCAACTCCCCCAGGAGCAGCTGCCATTATTTAAGTGATCCAGCAGGGAGTGCCCGATTTTGGGAGGCTCAGGATGCTCCAGGGACAGCTTTTCCCTTCTGCTCCTCATCCCACCCTGCTTCTGCACATCCTTCTCTCAGGTAAGTCATTACCACTCTTATTTTTATTTTTTTGTGCTTCCTCTGTGGTTTGGATTTGTTCTGTGAAGGAATTTCTCTGAAGGAAACGTTTCTGTCTCTCCATAAGCAGAGAGAAACTGGAGTTTGTAGATTTACCTGCAAACTCAGGTGCTAAACTGAAGTTTTTTTGCCTAAATTGGTAACTTGTTTCATGTTTGCTCACAAACCAATGTGCCTTTAGTTGTAAAATATGGAGTTTTATCAGTGGAACACAATCAGTTGAGAAGGTGGAGATGGAAAGCAAAGAGTTTTTTGTAGAAATGACTGAAAGTTATAAAAAAGACCACCTCAGAAATGTGGAAGTTAGGTGGAAGTCTAAAGCACTAAGAGTAAAAATTGTGAGGAAAAGTAGTTTTCAAATTGGAAATTTGGGAATGAAAAGTAAGATGCTTAGAAATAACAAGACTTACTGTTAAACAATGAAAACTTGGTTTGTGTTAAAAGTGTCAAAAATAAGTGATTAAAACCTGGAAATGTTTTTGGTGGGTTTTTTTTTGGTGTGTGGAGTAACAATGCTGTATTTGTGGTTATTTGGAAAAAAAAAACAAAAAAAAAAGCTGTGTGGTTTTTTTTCTTTGATTAAAGAAAACTTCTGGGAGTTTTTAAAAGTCTGTCTCTGGTCAGGATATTGTTCCCTTTGTTCCTAAGTGATGAGGCATTTGTGGAGCACCTGTGGCCAATTCCCTCAGGGTTTGGGAGCCCAAATTCAGGTGGGATCCAACCCTGGGAGTGATGAGCCCGGGCTGAGGGTGGTGCCCCATCCCAGAGATCCCAGCTTTGGGATTTGTTGGGAAAATTTTGATTTTTACTTTTTTTTGTGCTGCTCGGTGTGCCAAGGCTTTCTGAGAGAGAAGTCTCAGGCTGTTCAGGTTTGTGTTTAGGGTTTTGTATTTTCAAAAACAGGGATGTTTAATGGAGGAATGGAATTTTAGATTTGTGGAGCAATATTCCAAAAGGAACCATCGAGCCATTTTCATGGGAATTGAATGACACTTTTGTGGTCCTTTCTCTACTTCTGCTTTTAATATAAATGGTATAGCAAATACAGGTGAAAAAAAAAAAAAAAGAAAAAGCCCACCTGTCAAAATATAGCTCTGTTTGGTTACCTCTGTCCATGGGACAATTTTAGTAACCTGTCAATCAATGGGCTGCTAAATAGCCTCTCCAAAGCACAATCTGCTATTTCAGACGACATCAGTGTGTCAATCATTTATTGAATCAAAGCCAAATTTGAAGCAAAGCAAGCCCAGTTTGTCAATCACTGCTCAGTATTCTCTCCACTAACCACCTGACAGCTTTTAACTTTTCACTTTTATATTCCATGCAGCTAGTTAAGATGCTTTCATTTTTAATTGGCCTTCTTTTATGATTGGTAGCTAAGCAACTAATATGTTGTTTTATATGGTAATAATGGGCCCAAACTTGAGAGCTTTCTTGACCATTCCTATTTGTTGTTGGGAAATTATTTTCCTTCAAGTTGCTAAATAGCAGATGTAGCAGAAACAGTTATTTAATTATGGGTTGTCCTGTTGTTTCTATCTATAAACACTTTTGGCACTGTTTAAAAATAAATACTGCATGCGCTGGCAAATATATACTGAGTGATTTTAACTCCTGATAGAGTCCTTTGGAATTTCACTGCTCATTTACAGGGAAAACTGGGTGCAAAAAGGAAAGGATTGCCAAAAAGGCAGTTTGGAAAAATATTAGCAGAGGACAGAGCGAGAAATCTGTTTCAGAATCCCACTAGGCTTTAATCCAACCTGATCAGCTTTCAGTCTTAATTTTAGGTACAATTAAATTTCTGAGGCCAACTATGGTGCTGTGAGCCACCATCTCTCAAAATAAGCCAAAAAGTCCTTCCCTACCAAACTCTCTGCCTTTTTTGTGTGTTCATTTTGTGTGCTTCGATTGAATTAAAATTTTTGGTGCCTGAGGTGTCAAACTTTTGAGTGGGGCTGTGAAGGCGACCCCAGGTCTTGGGGTGGTTTCCATCCCCTCTCCCCATCATGTACAAGACTTTCATGTGAGTAAAAGGAGCCCCCAGCTCCAGAAAATGCTCCTGCCTTTCTGTTCCCAAAGGCTGTCATCAGCAAAGCCAAAGTGTTGTTCTCAGACAGAAAGAATCAACTTTCTGTCCTTCCCATGAAAGGAAGTTTGGGGAAAGAACTATTTCTGTGTTACATAAAATTCTATTTTGGGTTCAAAAGAGTTTTCTTCATTTAATTCTTTAGCATATCTGTTTGATGGGCTTCTGGCTGTCTTTTGACAGACTGCTGTCATCTGGTTTGATCCAAAACTGTGAAACTCCAGATGTGCCCAAGAACTTGGGAGAACATGGGCTTAGTTTTGCAAAAAGCTGCAGGAGGTTTTGAGGCAATCTGATACAAAATGTACTTCCCAGCCCTATTTGAATTTTACATTGGGTTTTGTACTTCTTTTTTCCAAAGTAAAAAGCAAAAAGAGACTGACAGCACATGAGGATTGACAGTGGAGAGGCAAATGGGAGCTTTGAAGCCTGGGGTGCTGCAGGAATCCAGGCCAGTGTTAAATTTGGGTGCTTTTCCCCCCTGGGAAGCTGAGGGAGGTTCTGGGAAATCCTGGTGCTGAGTCTAAGTGCCCCTCTCAGGATGAAAATCCCACCAGACTGCTGAGGTTGGGTGATTAATAAACAACAACAAAAGCAGATCTTCCTGTGCAGCCCCAGGAAAACAGCAAATTTGCTGACAAATGAGCTCTTGAGGAAATGCCAAAAAATACAGTTTGGTTTCTGTCCTCTTGGTGGGAATTCTGCTGCCTTTCATGGATCTCCATGAACTAAAGGTTGCTTGGAGATCAGTGGCACTCTGATAAATGAGGTGTAAGTTTGACTGCACGAGTGAGCATGAGTTTTTTTTTTTTTTTTGTGCATAGATTTTTGCACTCTTTCTATCACCAGCTATTAGGCAGAACTTTTCAGAGAAGGTGTTCTGATCCCAGGCTGCCTCCAGAGCTTGGCACAGATTGTTCCTCTTGGCTCCCAGGATGTTCAGGCCTGGCTGAAGATGAGCTGAGCTCTGGTGGCTCAGAGGGGAAACCCACACAGCACCCACCTACACAGCACCTGGCCTGTGAATTGGGATGCTCCATGCAGCAGTGAAGAGACCCAGGATGATAAATATTATACAAATAGGAGGAGGATGGGGTCAGCAAAGCCAGGCTGCTCACAACTGCTTTGTTCTGCCATTGGTGTGTGCTGAGGGGTGTCAGCCTGCATGGCTGCTGTGCTCTTGTCCTTTAGCTGCTCTTAAGGACCCTCTGGACCAGGAGAAATTATCATTTTCAAGTGTTTAAGCTTGTAAATTGTGCAGTGGCATTGTTTAAGGGAAACCTGCTGGTCAAGAGCATCTCCAAATCTTGGCTGGCATTCCCAGCTGGGCAGAAGTGCTGGAAGGAAATCTCTGTTTTTGTATTGATGACTGATTTGTTCAGTGTGCTGTGCATCCTCTGGGAGTCAGGGATGGGCTTTGGTGTCACTGATTTCACAAAGCTTTAAAAGGTTTACAGAACCATTTGTCCCTGGCAAACTGAAATGTGGGGTCTGGGTCTGTTCTCTGAGCACTTCCTGGGACCAGAGAGAGGAGCAGGAGTTTTTTGGGAATTCTGCCCAATTCTTTATTCCATGATACCCTGAGAGCTTTGTCCTGGGGCTGTTCCTGTTTCTCTCTGGTTCTGGAGCTCCTGGCAGAGCACCTCTTATCCCTGAGTGAACTGTGCAGGGCTCTCCAGATAAAATGTTAATATTCCCCATTACTTGCTTACTGAGCCCATTTTTCCAGCCATGTGTCAAAAAGTTGATCAGTGTCAACTGCTGCCTTTGTTCACCCCTGCCATGGGAGCAGCACTAAGCCAAAAATGATTAATCCCTCTCCTGACTGGAAATGGAAGGGGAATTTGCTGAAGCAGAATGCAGCTACCTGTGCTGGAGCTCCTCCAGGACACTCTGCTGAGCACAGCCACCCTTCCAAGGAGAGAAATGGGATTTTGAGCTGTGCTGAGGGCTTGGATTCTGTGAGTTTACATCTCAAACACCCACGGAGCAGGAGCACTGAGCAGCCCCAGAATCAGCAGGAAGCCTGTCCCTGTCACCTCGCTGCTGCTGGAGTCTGCTCTGCTGCTCCTCCCAACCCACTGAGCAGCTCCAGCAGTGAGGAGGAGAGCCTGAGCTTCCAAAACCATTTTTATCATCCAGGATTTAAATACTGGCTGCTGTAACTGGTGTCATTTAGATGTACTAACTGCTCAAGCTGCGGCTTTCAGCTCAGAAAAGCAGAGTGTGACCCTCCCCGGGTGGCACAGGGATCTCAAATGCCAAGTGAGGCTTTTCCTGTGGCTGGGGATATTCCAGGTGGGCTTTCTTCAGAGCCACCTTTGTCCTAAAGAAGGAGGGCTGAGACCACAATGGGTTAATGCACACATGCAGATGCAAGCTGGAGGCAATGTAAGGGATTGAAAACCGTGAAAAATCACCCTGAGAGATTTGAAAATAGCAACAAAAAAAAAAAATTAAGATGGCTTCATTTAGAAACCTGGCTATTGTTTGTTCTTAACTCTCACACTCAACTGTGAGTTTTTACAACTATTAAAAGGAGCTGTGTGTGGAGATGAGAGGTTTAAGTTGGATATTAGGGGAAATTTCTTTCCTGGAAGAATTGCCCAGCCCTGGCACGGCTGCCCAGGGCAGTGGTGGAGCCCCCACTCCTGGAGGGATTTGTGTAAATGTGGCTCTTGGGGACAAGAGTGGCAGTGCTGGGGGAATGGTGGGACTTGGTGCTCCTCAAGATCTCTCTGAACCTGGTTGTGATTCTCTAAACCTGAGGAGATGCCCAGGATTGCGAACACCTCCAACCCCTGGGGGGTTTGTTATTCACATCTGGCTGATTGCCCCGAGCCCAGGGGTGTGCCAGATGTGCAGGGTGAGCTCTGCACACACTCAGGGGCTGCCCTGACCCTTCTGCAGCTCATCCCAATAAAATCAGGGGAAGTGCAGGTGCTCCAGGGGGTGGAATGAATTAAAACCCCTAGAGCTCCAAATAAAATACTGCTGGAAACACTCAGGGAAGGCACGTTTCCCACAGCATCCTGCAGCCCAAGGCTTTCCTGGCTCTGGCAGAAGAAAAGGGCTGTGGTACCATGGGACCCCCCAAGCTGGGCTGGTTTGCCAGCTTAGACACCAGAGTAGTTATATGAGCCTGAAAAAAATCTGTATTCCTTCATGCCTCAGTTTCCCTGGGGATAAATATTGATAGGGTATTTTCCAGAACTTCCTTTTCAACACTGGCATGGAAATTAATTTTCAGTGGTTTTTTTGAAAGCTTTAGATTTTCTGGTTAAAGCTAGCTTCATTTGAAAGTGATGCTCTAAAACATTGTACAAACTACCAAACCTTGTCATTCCTCTTTAAAATACTCTTCACTACCATTTACCATAAGTGTAAAATTATATATTTATAATATATATTACTAGAAGAGTGCCTTGCAAAAATATTTGTCCTATCCTTTGATATTACTTGAAATGTAAGGTCTCAGTTCTCATTTCCAGGAGAAAAACCAGCTTATTCATAGACAGGGTGGATGCTGCATTGGGGAAGTTGGTTTGCCCAAGAGGGTGTAAATGATTCCTCTGTTTTTATTTGTGTTTAACATCCATGCTCTGGTTTCTGTCTTGGCATTTTTGGTGTCTGGAGAGCTGAATCTGCTCTCTCTAGGTGCTGTGAGTGGGACTGGGTTTGTCCCCAAACCTGTTGCAGTTTTCCTGGTTGGGAAGTGCAGGCTGTGCTGGTGTTTGGGATGTAAGTGATAACCAAAGGCTGCTCCTTATACAAGCACAGATTGTCAAATTGATTATAAGCTGATTTTTTTTATTTTTTTTCCCCTGACTCACTTCACAAATCTCTTGAAAAAAATGAATTTGGAAAAGATAAAGGGAGTTTCTGTGCAGAATTCAGTTCTCACTTCTATGGGCAAATTTCATCAGCTTGGAATTGCAGGGCAAATTTCATCAGCTTGGAATTGCAGGGCTAATTCTGCTGAAGTTTGACTCAAATCACGTGGGCAGCCAGTGAAATGAGAGAACACCAAGGAAATAACTCAGTGTTGTGCAATTAGGGCTGCAGCACATCAGGGTACAAATAACACAAGATGAGATATCCTTGCATGGATTAAACTTGTATTTCTCTGGTAGCCTTTGATCTGTGTTATCACCAAGTAAAACCCTGCAGAGCATCAGCAGTGTGTGACCCCAGGAGCAGCCCTGGCTCAGGTGAGGAGCTGCAGGGATGTGCTGATTGCAGGATCAGTGATCAGAGGAGAGAAAAGAAAACAAGGTCCACTTCTTTAAGCAATTAATATTTGGATTATACTGATTTATTGTAGGTGCCTTTAAGCTTCAAGTGGGTTATGAATTTATCCTGAATTCCTGTAACAGATTGGGGTTTAAAAAAGGCAAAACAATAAATATTTAGATCAAATATTCAGTAGTTAATTCCTGAAACCAGTTTGTGTTTTTGGGCTGTTTTGTCTCTTCCATTTTTGAGTGCTCTGGGCTGTTGTTTGGGAAGACCTTTGTGAAGCAGAGCAGCAATGCTCACCAAAATATTCCAGCCAGGCTGGCTTGGGGAGAGGTGCCTGCCATGGAACAAACCTGTTTCCTTCCCTGGATGTGTCAGTTAGAAACACCAACTGCAAGGATTTCTTCTGTTCTCACGAAAAAGGAAGGAAACAGCTGGTAAATGTTTCACAGATGGTAAAGCTCTTGGCATCTCTCAGGAGAGGGCCACCCATACAGATGGCTCATTATTTTAACATTTGGATTTTCATCTTATTAAAACATCTTTTTTTTTTTTTTTTTTTTTTTTTTTTCCCCTGGTTTTATTTAGCATCATAAATTCTCTTACACTTTAGTTAACAACTCGGTGATTTGGGGGAAGTGTGTGTGCTGTAAGGAACATCATTTGGCTAAAACACGGATCTGCATCATTATTCTCTGCTCTGATGTGGAACGAGTGGACTTGAACCTGATTAAAAACACCAAATGCAAGCAAATGCTTGGAAATATGACTTTATCAAGCAAAGGTCAGCTGAGCCTGCATAGAAGCTGAATTATTCAGTAAATGAAGGAATGCAGTGAGTGAAGCAAACATTTCTATCTTGGGCATTGCATCAATTAATGCTGCACTGCTTTCTGCACACACCACAGAGAGGGGCCTTGCATGGGCTCCAGTTTGTGGTGAGAACAGAAAATTCCACCTTTAAAACACCTGGGGAATAACCCAGGGGAGGAGAGGGGTTCAGAAATGGCTGGAAAATGTGTCCTGGCAGCTCTAGCTTTGTGAGAGCCTGTGCAGCCACAAGCATGGAAATAGCTGGTGTGTTCTGCACAAATCCAGCTCCACTCGTGGTCCTGGGGGTCCACTGCTCCCATTTGGGTTTGGGGCAGCGGGAGGGATGGAAGCAGTGCCCTAAGGGATGGGGGAAGTTGGAGCACGCTCAGTTTTGGGTGATGTTCTGGTTTTGGTGCCTCCTCTCCCTTCCTCCCCTGGAACTCTGCACACACAAGGCTTGAAGAAGCTGAGGCAAATTTTTGGCCTTTTCTGCAACAGAATAGGTGGGAGATGCTGTGAGAGAGAGCCCTGGATGTAACACCAAATCTCCCTCTCTTTTTCAGGTTTTTTTTTATTTGAAGTTTTAGCAGACTAAAATATAGGCCTGTGGTTTAAATATAGATCAGCAATAGCATAGATTGCTGTATGGATCAACCTATAAAGATGAAAAGTAGCAATTGATGCATGTCCTACAGCTGCCTTGTAAATCTCATTGTGGTCTCAACCAAAAAGTGCTGCCTGAAAAACTCTGGGTGCTCCATGGCTCTGCAATTCTGTTTTAATTAAAAATTAAATAATCAGGAGTGGGAAGGAAGAAACCCAAGTCTTATTTTGCATTTGTATGAGCAACTCCCCATTGATTCCAGTGGGTTACATCAACAGTGAAGGCTTGACCCGAAAGCTGCCTACAAATATTCCATTAATAAATACAGGGACAGATTTGTAGCATGTAAATCACTGGAGCTCCACTGATGCCAGTGTAGTTGTGCTGATTTACATCAGCTGAAGAGTTGGCCTCTGGAATTCACATTCCTTCCGAGATCAAAGATGTGTCAGCAAATGGTGAACTTCATTTGTATTTTTTAGCCTTCTAATTTAAAAATAGCCCAATGGATTTATGATGAAATGGCAGGGCTCTTATGGCCAGACTTTGGATGCCACGTTTCAGCCAGACACCACTCAGAGGCAGGCTGTAAATCCTCCCCAAATGGGGGTTTAGCTGAAATGCTGAAAGCTCTGTGATGCCTGTGGGTACTGCTGTGTCATATTTATAGAGGATGGGCCAACCCAAGCATAGCCCAAAAAATGAGCAGCACCAAGGGCTGGGTGGCTCAGGGGGCTGGCAGAGCTGCCAGCTCAAATTCTGTCATAGCCAGAAGTGACAAAGTTGTTGCCATTTCTGGAAGCTGGCTCAGTCCCTTTGTTGTCTTTCTTCTTGGAGAGGTTAAAAAATAAGGGAGTTGTGGGAGAAACTGGGTGACGTGGCACTGATGGCACTGCTGCAAAGAGAGCTGGCTGGGCTTGGGGAGTGCTAAATGCTCCAGGTAGGGATTAACTCAATGTGCAGACCAAGAAATGGGGGCTGCAACTGTGTCCTTTTGTTTGACTTCCCATGGAAACAAAACAAATGCAATAATGCTGTCAGGGATAATAAATTTCAGCAGATATCCACAGGAATCTGTGAGTTCTGAAGTGGAGGGAAGTGGAGTAAAAATGGGTGGGGAAATGGAGGTGGGAAAGCTCCTGAACAAACTCCTTGGGAATAAGGGAATGGGGAATCCTTTAGGGTTTGCACTATGTTGGGATTCCATTGACTGCAAGACCCCAATCCATACACAGTGGGGTTTGGTAGCTCTTGCCATATAAAGTGCTGCTGGCCATTTTTTTTGGTTATCCACATTAAATACTCAATTAAAGACTAAAGAGCCCCAATCTCCAGCTGGGACTGAGCTGCTTTGTACCATTCATGTCTTTGTGGTGCTGAGGTTTGGGGGCACTGTCCTCCCTGAAAAAGGGCAGAGTGGAAATGAAGTGAAACAAAAAGTGAAATGAGGAAGAGACTTACTTTATCTCCCTTGAGAGTTCATATTTGCAACCAAGAAATACCCCTGATGGTTTTTGAGCTCTTCTAAAAGAGTTTCTAATGGTGCACAGCAGCAGATATTCCAATGAGTATCTTGAGCATAGCATAAATCCAAGTGGTGGATGGAAAAATAACTGAGGAACTGCACTTAGGGCTACAAATCCACTGAAAAGGTTGGTAAAAGTCACATTATTTGCATGTGGCTGGGTGTACCTGAGGATCATTAGGTTTACACCACTTTGAGCTGTGCCCCTGCCTGGTCAGAGATGAGCAGGATGGAGAATCAGCTCCCTCTGAGCATGGTGTGATGCCTTGTGAAGGTGTCAGAGCTGCAAGCAGCCAGCAGCAGTGGATGGAGCAGTGGCCTTTTCATCATGCAGCAGTCTAATATCTGCTTTACCCTTCAGAAATGCATCTCCTAATTTTGTGTAGGCTCAGATGTTATTAGCTTGCAAGGGAGTGTGGATTGCATCTCTGGAATCCATCGTGGGCATGGGGGCTCTCTTTTTGATCATTATAGGGTATGAGTGTTTTGTAATTCTTCTAGTGCAAAAGAAGCTGTTTGGTGACAGGCATCAAGTCAAATTCCTGCAAGAGGCTGGCAGCAGAATACATTTGTCTGTTTAACTGCATGCAAAACACTTGTCAAGACAGATTCTGGTCCCTTTTCCCAAGCAGGGCCTCTTGCTACCTTGTGTTCTGGATAACCTGGCAGGGCTGGGAGCTGGGGAGAGAGACAGGCAGGAGCACTCACCTGGAGGCAGGTGGAGACAGAGCAGCTTCCAGCCCTCTCCAGCAGGATCAGCTTGTCTTGTTCCTCAGTGCCACTGTATCTGTGGGGTGGGAGAACGTGGGGAGATGATGGAGATGATTCTCCTATGGGGACAGGTTGGGGGGGTTATTTTTGTTTTTTTTTTTTTTTTTCCTTTGGGGAAGACGTGGGGACAGGTTGCAGGAGATGATTTTTGATTTTTTTTTTCCTTTGGGGAGGACACAGGGTGGGACTGTAGGATGTGGTGGTGGTGAGGCTGCTGAATGTGCATGGGTGGTAGGCAGAAGGGAACAAAAGCCTGGAAATGCAGCTCCAACTCCCTCTCTGGAGGAGGAAATTAGTTCTGCTTCTTTCCCCTCCCACTGTGCTTGGATGCAATATAAAAGTTTAGGAGTGTAGGGCTGATGTTGCCACTCATTATGCTACTGCTCCAATTAGAGCTTTGCTGTCTTTGGGCCCTCTCTGCTATTAAAATTGTGCTGATCTTCGTTCTGTGCCTCCCTGTTTCTACCTGGGCTCTCCATCTCCCTTTTTTCCCATTCTCCTCACTGTTGCCTGGACTCCTCTGCCTCCCTCCTGTGTCCCTCTCTGCCCCTTTGCCAATCCCAGAGTGTTTTTCTATCATTTCAGGAGCTTGGAGCTGCCTCTGGGGCTGGCTCCTCCTTTAGCAGGGCTGACCTGTGCTGAAAGCCAGCCTCACCTCTGCACATGCAGCTCCAGAGGCTGAGGGGACAGGCAGGCTGTGGCATGTGATGGCCAGCTCTGACACGAGTGTCTGTGAATTTTGGGAGTGATAAACCTGTCACAAAGCTGGTCTCTGAAAGCTGCAGCAATGTTGACATGTGCTGGTGAGGAATAAACCCCCACCCTGAAATTCCTGCCTTTGTCCCACCTGTGGGTGCACAGAATTCCTGCTTGTTGTCATGGCACAGATGCTTTGTGCTGCCTTTTTGTTCCTGTTTCTGTGCTGTCTTAATAATTAACCTGTTATGTTTAACTTCCCTTACCTGTGTATTTTTAGTTTCTTCTTTGAGTGGTGGTGCCTCTGCTGCAGAGCTTTAACTCCAGGCTCTGCACTCACTGTTCCTGTAGCAGTGACTCCATCAAAGCCCTTTGGTTGTTCTCTGATCCAAATTGGGCTCAGCAATGATGCACCACTCTCTTAGAGCAGTTGTGTTGTGCTCAGCTCCTTGGACACCTTCCTGGAGCTCAGGCCAACATTGGGATGGGTTAAACACCATGGCAGAAATTCAAACACCTCCTAAGAGCTGCTTATGATTTTACCTGAATGATTTTGAGCATAATCCCTTTTTGGGGGGAGTAGGGGTGAGCTCCAAGGGGGTGTGCTGGTGGAAGGGTCAAAAGGGCTGAACCCACAGCAGCCAGGCTTAGTTAGATTTTGTAAATCACCCCTGCTTGAGTCAGGGCTCCATCTCTGCATCAGTAAGTGAACATTCTCTGGTCACTTGGAGTTTACAGCTGAGCTATTCCAGCTTGTTTGTGCAGCCACCAGCTCCAACTATGAAACTTCAGGGAAAATAATGTTGCTAAAAAAAAATGTGCATTTTCTTTTCCCAACTTTTACACATCCAATGGGGGAGAATGCTGGCAGGGATGATGTGGGTGAGGAATGAGGCTGTGTATGAGCTTGGGATTTCTGGCTGAACTCTTGGCTGTTTCCTGAGCTTCCCTTCATTATTACAGCAGCATTGAGAGAAGTACTTCAGTACTTCAGCAAAGTGCAAATGCAAAATAATAATTATCCACTTCCATGTGAAAATGCCCTCAAACTGAGCAAACTTAGCCAGAAGAGCATTAAAATAAACCTGTCAGGAGCAGGCACTCCCCAGCCCACCTCTTGCAGCTGTCCCTTTTTTGTGCTCCCCTCACATGTCCAACCCAAGCCCATTTGATGTGCCCAGGCTGGGGCAGGAGCCCCCAGCCCCTGTCTTGCCTTTTTTTTTTCTTTGTTTGCAGAGCTCAGCAGAACTTAGCTATAGCCACAGCTTCTTTAAAAAAAAAAAAAAAAAAAAAGGCAAAAACCCCCCATTTCATCCTTTTTATGAATGCTCTAAATATAACTATTGAAGCAAAACAATGCAGCCAGATAAACAAAGAAATGCAGGCAGTGTAAGCAAAAGCCTCTTCAGCAGGTCTCAAGTCAGGCAGCTTTCCTTTCTTTTGTGTGTTTTAGGCACCAGCCCATTGAACCAACAATGAGGAAAAAGGGAACAGAGATTTAATGCTCCTCCTCAGTGCTCTTTTAGAGATATTAATACCAGGAGCTAAAATAAGCTGGGGCTGAGGTTTACCTGGGAGCAGCTGTGGGATGGGGCACTGGGTCACAGCCCTGCTGCTGCACAGGGGCTGCAGTGCCCTGAACACCTCCTACACCCCTGTCACAGCCCTGGTGTCCTGGCCTGTCCCTGCTCCCCCAGGGAGGCAGATTTACAGAATGACCTGGACAGAAGGATAGGGGGGAAAAGTGACTCTGGGGCCCTCTCTGCTGTTAAAATTGTGTTTATCTTCATGCTGTGCCTCCCTGTTTCTACCTGGGCTCTCCATTTCATCCATTTCTCCTGCATGTTTTACCTTTTTCCCCCTTCTCATTTTGCCTCCTGTTGTCTCAGTCAGTGGAGGGGTGCTTAAGCCACAGGTGCCACCAGAGAATTTCTGTCACCTCACAAGCAATTTCAGGGCACAATGAATAGCAAAGCAATGCTTTTACAACAGAACGAGCCTCCAAAGCCTCATTTTCTGATTCCCACTTTGATCCCCACCCCATGTGCCATGGGTGGTAAGAAGACAAGGAAAAACATGTGTTAACTTTTTAAAATGTGTAATATTGGTGCATATTTGTAATATATTTTAGAGTTATCTACTTGGATAAGTAATGGAAGAAATAATTCTGCAAACTCTGTGAGGGAGACTTATTGGGGGGTGAATAAGGGAGAGGAAGGCTGAACCAGGGACTGTAACACTGATAAAGCACACAAGACTTTGCAGAGGCACTAAATATTGGTTTTATTTTCCAGTGAAGTTGCTGGGAGCAGAGTTAGGCCTTTCCTGAAGATCCCATGGCAGGGCAGTCAGCATTTCTTGTGCAGGCTGGACAACAAGCATGAGTCTGTAATTGTTTTCTCATGGAAATCACTGTGGAAGTGGATCTGGTGTATAAAACATCCTTCAGAGCAGGCTGCTGTGGCTGCACAGAGAATTAATTCAATAACTGATATTTAAACATACATCTGTTGTCATCCATGGCCTGTGTGTTTCAGCACTGACAGCCTGGGACTCTGCTCCTTTAGGGGATGAATTTGAACCTGGAGCACAAACCCAGGCTGTGAGGGGATGTCCTGCCCAGCCATAAAAACCCTAAACTAGAGAACAAACCCTTTAAATCATTTTGCTGTTGAGGAGCCTGCCACAGGATGATTTTAGGTGATAAAACCACAGGAAGGATTGGTTTGGGATGCAGTGTGATGTGCAGAACAGGGTTTTGTCAGCAAGCACCTGAACAAGGCTTACATTTGAGGCAGAATTTGTGGAGGGCTGCAGGGCCACCAGAGCTGTCCCCAGGGGCTGGGTGGTGGCTGCAGATGGTGACAGCAGACACTGGCCTGTGCCTCTGAGGAATAAATGTTGTTTATTCAGCCCAGGTGAGGCTGAAGCTCAGTGAGACAGGAGCAGAGCATGGGCAGAAGGAAGAGCCTGTGATTGCAGGGATGTTCCTGGAGGGAGCTGTGAAAGGCAGTGCCCCACACAGGACTGGCTCCCTGAAACTGCTCTTGTTGACATTATCCACAGCAAAGGCCAGCTCTGTATTAATGCACAACAAATGCATTTGAATAACTGATTAATGCTTCTGTAACATTCAGCTGCCATTCTAAATTATATTAGAAACCAAGGATTTAGGGAATTGATCTTTTAGGGTAGCTCTAAATATCCTTCTTCTTCTGGCTCCTTATTAAATAAATAGAATCTTTCCCCCAAATCAATCCTTTTTT
>VXBI01001482.1:74415-92667 GCA_013397375.1 Toxostoma redivivum | reverse complement strand
AAAAAAAAAGGAAAAAAATCAGCTTGGAATGACAGGCAGCATTGGAAGCTGGCACAGAGATAATCCAGGTGACCTAAACAGGGAGAAAATGAGGAAGAGTCCAAAGGCAGTGGATTTCAGAAGGAAGAATCTTAGAGAATTTCAAGACAGGTGGGCTGACAAGTTAAAATACTTTCAATTAGAAATTAATTTTCTCTGTTAAAACCATTAGTTAGTGCTTTGTAGATTGTCTGGTATTGAGGGTGACAGCCCAGATCAGCTCAGTTCTATTTTAGTGAGTGTTTTCACCTCAACCTTTCCCTTTTGCTTTAGAAATAAACAATCCCCAGGTTGCCCCAGTTTGCAGGTGATACTGAGTGTTAATAAACTGATATAAACTGATGGCTCTGAGCACTGCCTGCACCAGCCCACCTGGATTACAGGGTCCTGAATCTTGCCAGGTTCATTCCCTTTTTCTCTTAATCTTTGCATGCTGGGAACAAATGTATTTAAAAAAAAATAGCTAATTCCATTCACAATGGGCTCCTGCTGCAGAGATGTGCTGTGATTCATCTCCAGTCCTTGCCAAATCATTCTTGGTAGGTTTGGCTCCTCTGCCTGTGAGTAATGGACATGTTTCCAGTTGCTCTAAGAATGAAAGGATGGGCTGCAGTAATCAGATTTAAAGGAGAAACTCTGCAAAAATTCTGACTTGCTTCCACTATTTAGCGGTGATATGGAATGAAGAGTGATTTTCAGCGTTTGGAGTGAGGACACAGCCATGCACTGGGGCTTTCCAGCCAGTCTGGTTTTATTTTCAGCTGATCTTCCCAAAACACTGCATGGCTCAGGACCCATTTTGGAGACTATTCACACCTTATTGTAATATCTGTTGAAGTTTGAGGCCATAATGAGGAAGAAATTAAATTTATGCTGATGGTTTAACTAGGAAAATTCTGTTAAATTCAGACTAACCACTGTAAAATGTCTCTAAAACTTTAAATACCTCTGCTGCAGAAGTTGAGCTGCTGGGATCTGAATTTCCTGGTGGAAGCTGGTGAAGGATTTGTAACTGCAGTCAGAATGAGCACACAGTGATTTTTTTTTTTCAGTAGTTTTTAATAACTTTTAGATAACTCATGGTCTGAGCAAAGACCAAACTTGTGGCTTGAATCAGCAAATGCAGAGCCAGTGCTGAGTTATTTTGAGATGAGCTAAGCTCAGGTGCAGAGCCCAGATCAGACAATTCTGTGAGCATCAGACTGAAATCTGCAGGGGGCTCTTGTGGGAGGCAAAGAGGAAGCAAGAGGGGAACACAGGTGGCAACAAGAAATGTAGAGATAATGGGGAATTTATAGGAACAAATCTGGGAACAGCAGAAGGCTGAGTGGAGAGAGCCCTCAGTGTCCTGTGGGGATGGAATTCCTTTTACTGGGGGTTCCCAAGGAAAATGGAGTTGGCTTTGTGCAGGAGGCCAGGGAAGCTCACTGTGCAGGGTGAGGGTGCTGCCCATCCCATAAAAAACCCCATAAAAAGGGGCAGGAGCGTGGGGTGAAGCTGTGCTAGGGGCTGGCTGTGCCCAGAAATGCTGAGAGGGAGCAGAGCAGCTCCAGCAGCCAGCCCTGCACTGCAGAGCTGGGGATCTGCCCTGGGACAGGAAAATGGATCCACAAACACCAGAGGTTTATGTCCAAAAAGGAGACAGAGGAGTCCTTTTTGCTTTATTCCAATAAAGGGAGAGGCCATGGGACATTCCCCTGGGATCTCTCCAATTTTTGGAGGGCACAGCCTCCTTTTTATCCCAATTTCCCTCTCTCTTTCCCCATTGTCTGAGGTATTGAGAGGCACAGACTTCCCAAACCCCTGATACCTGAAATCCCCCTCTAATGTATAACCCTCCCTTTTAATTTTTAATTCTTATTGAATTCATAGTTTTTCCCCGTTGCTTCTTTCATCTTTTGACATCCAAATTCATTTATCAGCAGCCCTACAGTTTGTTTGGAAAGGCAAATAACTTTTCCATTCATCAATCAGTGGAATCCATCCCATTGTTACTTTTATCTCTCAGTGCTAGTCCTAGCTACAAGCAGATCCATTTGTAAAGACAAATTCGACATTGCTCTCACCTGGGACAGGGACAGGATGGATGCAAACCCCTGCAGAGCCAAATCCCAGAGTTATTGCAATGGAAAGGGCTGGAATTCCCACTGCACAGCCCAGCCCTTGGGAGGTTCTCACTCTGCAGCCTGGAGATGCTCCTGCTCAGGATTTCTGACACAGAACTCTTTCAAAATTTCCCACCAGGCGTCAGCAGCTCTTTAAGCCATGCTGTCTATTTTGAGTTTTATTTAGATTAACAAATTCCACACCCTCGCATACAAAAGCAGAATAGAGTGAAAACACAAGCTGCCCTAACAGAGCAATATCCAACAAACATTATGCTACTCAGAAATATTTGCTGTACAATCCTCCCCACAAAAGGGACTTGTTCAGCCAAAAGATGTCAGATAGCATCTTGCTAAAAGCAATGGTGCCAGTGGAGCTTGCTTCCAAGTTCATGCAGCTGATTTTTTTTTTTCCCTCTGTTTGCCTCATGCTAAGAAAACCAGCCATTTATTTCTCTGGGTGTCTGAACTTGGAGGAATGAGATGATGGACTTTGGGAAAAGGGCTCTGAGGGGAGCAGGAGTGTGCAGCAGAACCTGCTGCTCTCTCTGTGAGATTTTCCTCTTCCACAGGTTGTTTTATAACCACATGTTGCTGCACTTGCTCATTTTTACCCTCTGGACCTCCAGGAGATAAAGACTTTTAAGGACCAGACCCAGTTGCAGTGGTTTATTTCTGTGAATAAATAAATTTACATACTGAAATCCCAACTCACTTTGTGTGGCCTGTGAGGAGATGCTCAATATGTTCAGACAAAGACACTTTTCTCTGTTTTGCAGAAGTTGTTTTGTGTAGTCAGAAATGTGATTTGTGTGGATTGATTTTATTTTACATTAAAATTTGGGGATGAGGGAAGAGAAAAGGAAGAAAGGAAGGACTTGGGTGCTTTTTGAATGCCTTTAGATAGAACAATTTATCTTTTAATGCTTAGCTGTTACTAATGGGGGAAAGTAACCCCTCCATGAACTGCCTGAATCAGAAGTCAGTGCTATTTCTTTGATTTATAGAGAAATGTTTGTGTAAGAGGCTGCCCTGGAGCTTTTGAAGTGGGCAGGACACAGAGGCTAATGTAAATCTGAGCATTTAAATCCATTTATCCAAATACTCATCATTCCCATCTGGAGACAGATGAAATAATAAATACTGGACCAGGAAACATCCACACCATTTTATTAAAGGAAAGATTTTTATTTTTTTTTTAAAGTGCTAATCTTTCAGCTCCTGCCAACTTGTTTAATAATTAAAGCATAGGCCCATGTATCTGCTGACCCTGGCTTCTGCAAAGGTGTTTATTGATCAGAATTGTGATTTTGGATGTAATCCTGTGTCTCATGTGTTAGATTCTCAAGCAATGTGTAGCAGAAATTGCACTGAGGTTGTTTCTTTCTGAGGATATTTGGGTTAGGATGTGATTTAAGGAGCATTGTCCTTTGAGGACCAGCAGCTCTGATTTCCTTGGTGCTGGAATGGTGGGGGAGCAGTGAAATGAATCTTTCCTGTGCTGTTGTGTGAGAGAGGATCTCGTGCTAACCCCAAATGTGATTTTCATAAATTCCTGTGGAGCTGCCTCCCCAGCCCCGTGCTGTGATCAGTTTGGAGGGCTGGGGGAGATGGTGATTGATGGGAGCTGTGCAGGGAATCTCAGATTGTGTGGTGGAGCTGGTGTGGGATATTAATCTGGTGTAAATTCTCTCAAGTTTAGAAATAACCATGTTCCCAAGCTGCAGCTCCAGCCTAGCAACACTTTGCTCCTCATGTGGGGCTTCTGCAGCAACAGCCCAGCTCCAGCTCTGCAGGAGCACCCAGAATTCAGATTTGCTTGTTGGAAGTGCTGCAACTTCTTTGGGAATCACTGAATGAATGGTCTGGGTTGGAAGGGACCTTAAATATTCCCATTCCTGCCATGGCAGGGACACCTCCCACTGTCCCAGCTGCTCCAAGCCCTGTCCAGCCTGGCCTTGGACACCTCCAGGGATGCAGGGGCACCTCCCCACCCTCCCAGGGAAGGATTTCTGTCCAAACCAAGAGCTGGGTGTCTCTGTCTGCGTCTCAGTTCTTTGACCTTTTGTCACTACAGATTTCCAGTGAGTTTCAGACCTGATCCTCCTCTTCTTCCTCTTCCCAGCTTCCATCAGCAGCATCCTTAATCCCATCCTGGATTAAGGCTCTGGTTTGAGCCTAGGTGCCTTTTCCCTGCTTTAAACCCCCTGTTCCAGGGAATCAGTGACCAGTGCCAGCCAGAGGGGCTGCACAGGGAATTTCCAGGAGCTTTTATTGTTATTATTAAATTAACTCCAAGCTCCTCAAAGTGCAGTGTGATGTTATTTCCCACTAGTAAATAAAAGGGTGAGGAATTCCTGCAGGCAGAACTGGAGGCTCTGCTGTTCTGGCAGAGCTCAGACTCCCCAAATGTGCTCCAAGTCCCCTTCCCTCCCTGCTTTAGGGCCAAACCCTCCCCAAAGACTGGAGAGCAGCATGGAATGCTGTGGCTGCCTCTATCTGTCTCCTTGTCCTTGGAAATAAAGTTATTTCATGCTGCCTGTTAAAAAAAAGTCCATGGGACAGTTTCTGGAGGTGGCTACTGCCATGAAACTTGGATTCATAATGAGACAAGCAACTCCAAAGTTAATTAGTGCTTCAATCAAAAGATTTATTGTAGCTCATTATAGATCCTCAAGCTGTTTGTGGGATGCAGGGAGCAGATTTGGTTGGAATATTGCATTCCTTTCCTTGGCATTTCTGAAGCCATGAAGGATTTGGGGTTTTTAAATATCAATGGGTATTTCTAGAAGGTTATGAAGTGCTTTCAACTCGGGAGTTTTAATATCACTTTTTATGGGATTCACTCTCAAAATATTTTGATTTTAATAAAGATTTTTTTTTTTTTTTTTTAAGGGTGGGGAAGAGTTCTTGCCAGAGGGAAGTTAGAAGGGTTGTGCATTTTCCTGCCCTGTGAGGACAGCCCAGGCAGGAGGGCTGGCAGTGGTGCAGAGCAGGGGTACAAATTTCACTGGAACAGCAGCCCCTGCCTCCACTGATCCAGAGAGGACATCACCTGCCAAAGGAAGGGGGAAAGTGGAGAAGAAAGCTCCAAAGAAAGGCTGCAGACAGCAGAAGGGAGCTGAATAATCTTGTGCTATCTCAAAACCTCATATCAGTTTCTCTTAAACATATTTATAATCCACACCCTGTGTATTTCCATTGCTTTCTGAATGCCACCTGCAGCAGGCTCCCTTCTGATGTCCCTTTACAATCAGCTCACCCTGACACTGTAATTTACCCCACTGTTTGTCACTGTTTAATTCCCTCTGACACCCCCATTACTTATACCTGTTCACATCTGTTCTGGATTTATCCCTCTCAATGTAATTTATTTTTACTTTCAATGCAGAAAAAATCCCAAGCAGGAACTGCTCAGGTAATAAGTCCCATCCTCTGGTGTGCCTGGAGCCAAGGATTTGTGGATGTTCCCATTATATATTCTGGGATGCAGGTGGAGGGAGGAAGGACTTGAATACCCTGACAACCCCAAAAATCAGTGCAGGGAAGGTTAAGGCCAGGGTGAGATGGGTTTTTGGAGGGGCTGGATGATTTCCTTAAGGGGATGGCAATAATTAATCAACTGAACTCGTGCAAACTGGAAAGTCCTTCAGGAAAAAAGAGATTTAGAGAGTGAATCAGGGCTCCATGAGTCCATGGGAGAGGACTGGGAGGCAGCTGGGAATCCTTAGGGGTGGGGAAGGCACGTTTTGGTGGGCAGGGAAGGAGGAGCAGCAGCAGAACAATTGAGATGTGGCCCAGGAAGAAAATGAATGTGTTGGGTTTCCCACGAGATGACAGAAATCTGGAATTCTGGAGTGGAATTTTGTCAAAAAAAAAGCTGAAGGAGCAGAAAACCCTTGTGAGTGTAAATCTCCCATGGGTGGGGAAGAGGGACTCTGGGGCTTTGCTCAGGAATTTCCACAATCCCAGCAGATTTATGGGATCTGATCTGCCCTGATAACAGGAATTTGGGGGCTTTGTGTTAGTTCTGCACCCACTGCATGATCCCTGATGTCAGATCCTTCCAAATTTTGGGTCCTGTGCTGGGCAGGGAGCAGTCCAGTTTGCTCAGGATTTTCTGCAGCAACAGGTTTGACCTTAAATTCTGCACAGAGAGAGGAAAACCTGAGTGTCAGTGTCAGGAAGGGCTTCACTGCAGCAGCCTGGAGCTGTGCACATCCTCGAGATGGGAATGAATCCAGAGCAGGAGGGACCTGGGGTGACACCTGGGGATGCTCTGCTCCCCCCCAGCACCCTGGGCTGCTCAATCTGTGGGAAGGGGAGAGTCTCTGCTTTTGAAACTGTGCCTCAGTGAATAATCTGGAGCGTTATGAAAACACTGAATTCATCTGTTCATGAATAGTGTGGATATTTTTGCTTTTGTGCCATTCCCATCCGCAGCAATATTTTTTGTATTAAATACTATGAATCCACTTCACCTGTCAGCACTATTCAAAACACAAAATGCTGCATGAATAGGAAGGATGTTCTGGGATCTCTCAGATGATTACTGTTGCTAGGAAAACCACTTCCTGATATCTTTGTGCTCAGTGTCTGTGTCTCTCTTTGTGTACAGCCTTGGGTGACAGGCAAATTCGTATCAAGGCACAGGGAAGGGATGGGAAAAGTTTAGAAATGCTTAAAGAACAGTGCTTAAAGAGTGAAAAGGAGGATGTCATTGCAAATAATAGTTCAGAGTTATGATTTCTTTCCTAGCTGGGATTACTGGTGCTGAAGTGGAGGGAGTTGCAGTGCTGGTGATGCTGTGCCTGGGAAGCTGATGCAGCCTGGGCTGCACTGAAGCTGGAAATGGATTTTGGGGGCTCCAAAATGCATTTGGTGTGGTTGGCAGCAAAGAGGCTTTATCAGAGGGGTCACTAATGCTGGCTCCTCAGCCCTGCCTGGCTCCCTGGGGTTATTTTGGTTTGATTTCTGCAGCAGATCTCTCAGTTCAGTGTTTCTGTTTGCTACAGGCCTTGCCTGTGGTTTTTTGGTACACACAGGAATCAGAGTTTTATCTGCTGTGACAGCAGGTGACAAATGCTAACTCTGAGATAATATAAAGAGCTAAATTCTGGAAGCTGTGGTGTGGCCAGGTTTAAATTCCTGAGGGCTCTTTTCTCACGGTGGTGATGCTCTGGTGTTTGAGTCCCACCCTCTAAATTATGCTCTCCTCTTATGGATCCTCAATTAAGGGAGGTGTTACACTCAAAAAAGAATAGAAACAGAGCACAGAAATTTGCTGTCATTGGAGGAGAAAAATCAGCTCTCCCAGCCCCTCTTTTCTATTGTTGGATCCTCACACTGGTGAGGGTGTGTGCCACACTCCCTTCTGCTGGATTGTGGGGCTTAGTGGGCTAAAAGTGAATTTTCTGAGTTAAAATACCAGAAGTTAGACTGGTTTTGAAGGAGTTTGGCATAGCTATGATTAAGGTGATCTATAACTGGCTGGGGAAAAAAAAATAAGGCAGCATATTAATTCTAATTAATTTTATTTTTTAAATTCTATTTTCAAAATATTTAATTCTACTTAATTCTATTAGTTTTATTATTTTAAATTAATTTTAATTCTAATTTTCATTTGGTTAATATGTGGTACCCCCATCCTGGGGACACAAGTCTGAGAGGAAGGAGCCTCCCAGAGAGATGAGAGGGCTGAGGTCTGTGGGATCACAGGATGGAAAAGAACTTCAGGAATTCCTTGGACACCTCCAGGGATGGGAGCTCCAGTTCGGCCATGGCTGATGAGGTCTGATCCCAGCTGGGGATTTTGGAGGTTTTATCCCAATTTCCTGGCTGAGGGAGCCCTGTGCTGAGCTCCCCCAGGGGCTGTGCCCAGGTCCTCTCTTGGTGAGGCTTTGGTGCTGAGCTGGATTTCTGCAGAGGTTTGGGTTAAAACCAGCACCATTTCCCAGCCCCAGCAGCTGTGCAGGGAGCTTGGGCTCCTGGGGGAGAGATNGAGAGTTTTTCTGGTGATGGGGAGAGAGGAGAGGAGAGATGAGGAGTTTTTCTCTCCTGCTCTTGGCTGGGCTCCTCTGCCTGTGCCATTCCTGCCCCAAGGAGAACAATGGCTCCCACTGGATGCTTTGTCCTATTTTTTCCCTCTCTAGCTGCAACATCCCTTTAATAAAGCAGCTCCCAGCCAAGAAAAGCCTTTCCCCAACACATTCTAATTCTTTAAAACAGCAGAGAATGTATTCTGTCCTCCTGGGTGCTTAAGTCCACGTTTTAAAATTCGAAGGGAGTAAGCAGAGCATCCTCTGCTGTGGCACAGCCAAAAAGGGAGGTACTGTGTTTTCCTAAAAGAAGCTGGCTTAAAAGTTTTAATTATAATTAAAACATTAAAAAAGAACCCCCACCACACCAGCAGTTATTAAGAGAAGTTTGTGGGCAATGGGTAAAATAAAGATTTCCTGACTTTCCTTCTTTTCTTTTCTCGTTATTTATATTTATTTGTTTTACAGTCTAGTGGGCTCAGAGGATAAATTCCTTTATGTGCTTGGTGCCATGGAAAGAACATGTTGCAGCATAACTCCTGATTGGTTTGTGGTGCAGCAAAGAGCAGGGCTGGCATTCCAGGGAGGATGAGGAGGAGCAGGGCAATGGCCAGGGGCTGCAGTCACACCTTGGATTTTCATGCCCTGGCTCAATAGTTCTGTGAGTTTTTATTTTTTTCTAAGACTTCTCTGCCTTTCTTTCCCCTCTGCTTCCTTTGTTCAATTTCTCCATTCTTCTTTGTCTTCTTCAGGGTGCCAGGAAAGAACTAAAACCCCATCAAATAATATAACTGCTTTCCCTGGGATGGCCTAATGAATATGTGATGAAATAATTTAAGTAGACATTTAGTCTCCTAGAATTTCACAGTCTGAATGACTAAATTCCTTCCCCTTTTTTTTTTTTTTCCCCCTGTGTGCAGGAGTCCAAAACTTTTAAATCATTATGTGGTAAATTTACCCCCACCTACCTATTGCTTTTGCTCCCACTTTTCCTTTTTTTCTGCTAATGAGTCACGATATGTAATTACCTTCTGTCTTTGCTGCATTTAGGGAGCATGCCAGCACAGAAGGATGGAAGAAAATAAAAAAAGGCTTTAAAAAAAGATGAGGAAACAAGCAAGCATCCAGGCCTGCTTTGGCTCCCACTCACCATTCCTGCTTTTGCCAAGTGTAATGAATATTGCTTTTTCTCTGTGCCACTCTGCAGCAGGATTAAGTAAACTTAATCTATATTATTACATTTTAATGAATGTCTGGGTGTTAGAGTGGCTCTTTTAGGGGGGTGGCAAGCTTTCCTGGACACTTAGGAAGGTGGTGAAATTCAAATTATTTCACACCATTTGTCTTTAAAGCCATTATTCAGCCTTGCAAGGTTTTGCTGTGCAAAACATCCTCTGTGGAGTAACGTGGGAAGGGCTGGACCTGGGATGATTTTATTGTGGCCCCTCTATAAATGCTGATTTCACTCCTGGAAAAACTTAATTTAGATCCCCTAAACCTCATCCCAAATTGGGGCAGTTCCCATCAAAGCCAAGGCTCCTTGGAAGTTTGGAGAGGGAGATGTCCAGGGCTGCTTCTTAAGAGTGGGAGCCAGAAGTTCATTGTCACTTCAGGAATTTGTTTTTAAGGATTGTCTCCTCTCACTGATGTGGGGAAGGATGTAAAAAGCCCAGCTCTCTCAGCCACTAAATAATAAATGACTGAATAGCAGAAATTCAATAGGGCTTTTTCTGTGAATAAGATGGCAAAGAAAATAACCATTTCTTTGGGATGGCTCATCCATTCATGGAGAGCTGCTTTTGGAAAATAAATATCTTGCCACCTGCAACTCTGCTCCTAAAGCTGTTGTGTAATTTCCAGTATTTTCTGATGCCTTCTGAAATCAGGTTTAAGACGACTGTTCTTTAAAGTCAACAAAAGGAAAGGAAAGAAAAAGAACTTACATCAAAGATATCAGCATTTCTCCTCTCTCTGCATGCTTCCCCTGAATATGGAGTTGGCAAACTCTCAAATCACTTTATCATGTTTGAACTTGGAAAAATGTATGATAATACCAGCTGAGCTAATATTTAAAGAGCTCTTCACTTCAGGATTTCATTGTCTCTCTCTCGGTTCTCCCCAGGTCTCCTGGAGGGGCTGGGGCAGGGGCAGGGGGCACCCAGGCTTTGCTGGAACTGCCCCCTCAGACCTTCCTGGGGTTAAATTTGTTGCCCAAACCCCAATTCTGCTCAGCAGACAGGTCCCAAGCTCATTCCAGGTGCTGTGGCTCCCCTGCCAGCTCTGCTGGATCCTCTGGAGCCTGCAGGAATTTGGGGCAGGGCTTGGGCACTGATGGGCTCAGGATGGGGAAAATCCCCTTGCACAGGTGAAATGATGCACTGGGGGCTGGATTTGTGGGTTTTCCCCGAGTTCCCCACATGGTTTGGGGTTTTTTTTAGTCCTGGGGGGTTTCATCCATTGCAGGCTCGTGGCAAGGTGGGAGGTGGCACTTAGGATGTGCACAACAAAGGGGTTTTAGCACAGCTGTGACATTTTGGTCTGCTATTTATGGCTTCTTCAGTGGCCTTTGTGTGAGTTGAATTGAGAACAGGAAGAAAGGGTGGGGAAGAATAATTCTGAGGATCTTGGAGGTCCTTGGGGGGGACTCAGACATTTAGGGGTCGCTTTGAAATGCTCTGAGGCTCGTGAGGTGTGGGCACCAAGGCTTGGCTTTGTTGGACTTTTGCATTTCCCCCTCTTTGCCACCACCCCAGACAATCAAATCAGGCTCTGGCAGGAGATCTCCAGAGGCATTTCTCCAAAATGCTTAAAGGTTAATACATCCTCCCAGTCAAGTGGGCTGCAGAGATAAGGAGGCTCTGGCTGCCCTTGCTCTGTGACCCTGGGCAGGGCTGGCATTGCCCCCTCAGCCCCCAGCTCAGGGGTGGCATTTGGGGGTCGGAGTCTGGGACATCCCTGTGGGATCCAGAGCTGTGAGACCCTGTCAGGGGCTCTGAGACCCTGGGATGATCCCAAAACATCTGTGGGGTTGATTATAGCCCTTGGAACAAATCACCAGCTTTAGATGAGAACTTAAAAGTCACAGAAGTTTAAGTAGTGTTATCATAAAGTGAAAATATAGATTGTAGGATTTTTGGGAATGGGGATTTTAGAACACAAGATGGAGGAAAAAGCACGTGTTTGGTCTTTCTTTGTTCTTCATCTCCATTTTCTATTGTGGAGCTGGCACTTTTGGATTGGTTTAGAGTAGAAGTTCACTGTCTAACATAGATGATGGGAATTGGGAAATAATTGTAAACATCATGTCCGTAGTTTTTAGTATAAAAAGATAAAACTGCCCTGAAGGGGCAGAGAGTGTGCCATGGCTGCCCTGCCAGACAGACCTGGCTGGGCTGAGAGAAAATATTACAGATAAGAAAAGAATAAACAACCTTGAGAGTGAAAACTAAAGAGCTCAGATTGATTCCAGCTCGGGCACACGAACTGCCAGACAAGAACTTTTACACATCTCGGGGAAAACACCAAACCAGATTCTGAGATTTGGGGTGCTGGATCTGAGTTTAGGATGGTGATCCCTGGCTGGCTGAAGGGCCAGCTCAGCCCTCTGTGGGTGAGGCTGTCCTGCAGCTCCTCTGTGCTCAATCCCAGCTCAGGGAGTGAGGCTGGGGCACCCTTGAGTGCATCCTTTCCTTGCCACGCCGTGATTCCTGCAGCCAGGAGGAACCCAGTGTTTGTCACTTAGCAGTGTCATCTCATTACATTGCACATTGCAGTGTAATGATGTGAAATGATTAAATGACAAAATGCCAGCTCACTGCCAAAAACCTTAAGTAGCACACTTTTATTTGCGGGTGGGAAAGCTATTATTAATTTCTGCATGGTCTTTGCCAGATGAAATAACACAGGCAGGCTGGGAGGGGAGGTGGGCTCAGCCCTGTTTCTCATTTCAATGAGAGTGGGAGTGTTGTCCACCCTGAGAGCTCATGGCCAGTGCCAGGGCTGGGTTGCCATCCCTCAGCCTCTCTGCTGTCAAGCACTGACACATCTCACAGCAGAACGAGCTTGGCACCATTTGGGCAGGAATTATTCAGCTTTTAAGGAAGGCTATGTTAAGCAGTGTAAGCTGTGGTGTTCAAAATTTGCTTCTTGGTGTTAGTATTCAAAAATGCTCCTTGTTAGATTAGAGATAATCTAAGTGTGGCACTGAAATTAAATAAGTTCTTCTTTTAAGGAGGGTTGGTGGGGTCTAGGATGTGGAATTCAAGGTGAAAACAGGATTTGGGGGAGAATAAGAGCATGAAATTTCCTGCAGTGGGGCTGCCCTGTCACTCCCTGATGATGGGAGACTGAAGTTCCAAACTTTTGTTAATTTGACTGGAATGGTCAGCCCAAAGGTCCAAGTGAAATGGTTCAGAGTTTTTGTGTGTTTGGGGTTTAAAAAAAAAAAAATTAGAAATTGGAGATTGTGTGAAAAGGAATTAATGTAATGACAATTTTTTTCCAGTATTAAGTAAATCTCTAGAGAAAAATAATAGATGTGATTGGGTATAACAGAACTTGAAATAATAAAGGTGGGACTACAGCTGTTGGGTTTTCTCCTTTTTTTTTTTTTTTTTTTTAATTTAAATTCCTGCCAGATCTCAAGAGCCCATCTCTAGGTTGTTTTCTAATACAAAGAAAAGTAAATCTGAAACATCCATGTGTATGGCTGAAAGCTTTATGGGGAAACCCTTTGGCTGTCCCTGGGTAAATGACTCTGATATCCCTCCAAGCCAAAAAATCAGTGGATGAGCAAAACCAACTCAGGGATAAAGGAGGAACAAAGCAGGAATTCCCTGCCTGTGGCACAGCTGGGGCCAGGTTCTGCTTTTCCTTTTGCCCAGGGATGATCCTGGCTCAGTCTGTGAGGCTGAGCCACACGTGCTTGTGCTTCCCCTCATCCAGGGAAGGTGATGCAGGCTCTTAGAAATGAAAACTTAATAAACACAAAGCATTCCTGGCTGGTTCTACTCTCAAGTCTTGATTGTCTGTGTTATTTTGCTTTGCTAATGTAATTTGTGCTCGAAGTAAAAGGGGAAAAAACACAGGCAAATAGTTTTTATTTATATTTTATTAGATTTCCTTGACACGTTGGAAGTCACTTGTTTGCTATTAAAGGAGAGATAACAGAAACAATAATAACTGCAAGGGTTTGTAAACAATAGCAGCATGTTTGCCAAGGTGGCCAGGAGCTGTTTGGACCTGTCTTTTTAACCTTTTTTTTTTTTTTAATAAATAAAAAAAGCACAAAAGATAAGTTTGTACTTTGAAAGTGTTGGCAGAAATACAGCCAGCCCATTCTAGGTGTGCTCATAAATGGCCAGATCCTCAACTCCTCAACCTGCCAGGAGCTCTCCTCGTGCTCAGGGCTTGTCCAGAATGTTGGATCCTGGAGAGGCATCCCACGGTGAGCACAGGGCTTTGGTGTGGAGTGACTTCCCTGGATTTATTTCCCTAACAGATGGATCTCAGCCCTTCTTTGGTTTCATGCACAAGAACACAAGGAAAGCCATTAATATTGTGGGCTGGTTTAAAAACAAGCAGCACACTTAGATTTTACAGCAAGGTTTAAATGTTGCTGTTGAGTCTCTTCTCCAAGGGCACAAAACTTTCTCTGGAATTCTGTTCAGAGCTAGATCCTGACCTTGCCCAGATGATTTCAGACTTGATGTCAAAAACTCAATTATTCACATCCATAAATTGCAAAGGAGCTGGAAGGGTCTTATGAGAGGTGGGGGAAAGCTTGGATGGGATCCCACTGGGAAGGCTCAGATAGATCCTGGGATGGAATTCCCAGAGCAGCCCCTGGATCCCTGGAAGTGTCCCAGGCCAGGCTGGGCATTGTGGGAGGGGTCCCTGCCATGGGACTGGGGTGAGCTTTAGGCTCCTGCCCAGCCCAGGGTCACATCCATGCCCTGACCCCTCCTGCTGCCCAGGATTGTCCCCTGGGCTCTGCAGCGGGTCCCAGAGCACAGAAATTACTTTTAAAGGCATTTTAGGAATGCTGGGGATCTGCTCTGTGCTGGGACTTTTCTGCCTCTCTCAATCACACAGGAATAGAAAGTGTTCAATAACTTCACCAATCAAAGGATGAAGGATGAGAGATAACCATTAAGTTGGTTTTGTTTTGTTTTTTGGGGTTTTTTGGCCTCTTTTTGGTAGAAATGAGTGCCACTGACTTATAGGAAATGTGCTGTGCCTGTCCCTGCCAGAATTGTGGTGGCTCTGCATTACCTTGAGAAATAAATGTTTTTTCCAGGGTTAGCCTTGCTTTCCATCCCAGGAGCAGAGATCAGCCTGTTCTGCACCCCTGAGGGGTGGAAATGTCCTGGTGAGAATTAAAAAAGCAAAGTGAAGAAGCACAAACCTCTGTCCTAAATAGCCCAGGAAAGGGTGTTTCATTCTATACACCCTGCCCTTATCCAGCAAGACACTTTTGCAATCATTTTCATTTATAGTTTAATTAAATTATTGCCATTCAGCTGATTTCTCAAAGGAAAAAAAAAGAAGTGTTCTATTCCAGCACTCTTGATTCTCGTTTCCTTGGGTTTTTAATTTTCCTAGTGTTTTTTTTTCCTGTTTGTTTGGGTTTTTTGTGACAATCTTTAAAGAAAAAGTGTTTAAAAAGAGAGGATTTGGTAGCAGCCTAGTTAATTAAGTGCATTAGCTATGCTTTGGGAAAGGGTGACTGATGCAATGCTGCTTTGCATACTCAATTTTGTCTGTAAAATAACTCATTTTACCTGCAGCTTTTGGGCAATCCCTCACTTGCTCAGGATAGAGAGTGTGTGTTGCTGCTTAATGACATTAATATAGAAAAATGAGTTTTCAGGGGATTTTCTGGCCCTGATTTCTCTGGATCCAGCAGGGAAATATCTTTCCGGAAGGGTGGTGTTCCTGCTTCTCTCCCATGCAAATCTGGAGTTGAAATTCAATTATTTCCCTCCGAGATTTGTGCTCAGGAGTGACTTTGAGCTGAAGTTTGGGTCAGTTTGAGCTGCTGGAGCTCTTCTCTCCTCGTTCCTTTTATTATTCCTTAATTATTAGTGTACCCAAGGAAAAACTAACAAATGGAAGTTATTCAGAGAAGCATTAAAAAATCTGAAACTTTTTATAGCAATACCTTTGTGTGTATACATAGCACTTAGCAGGGTGATCCATTTTTAGGGGGATCTGAGAGCTTGAATCCCTAAAATCAATGCTCAGCTGGAAGTGAGGCATTCTATTGGAACACTGTGTGTTTGACAATGCATTTCATGCCTCATTTCCTGCCAGTTGTGGGCTCCAGTAAACACAAAGAGCAAATTCCCTTTTTTTTTTTCCTATGGAAAAAAAAACCCTATAGTTTGTTCCCTCTAGGATATCAGTGGTTAAATAGATTTCTGTAAGGACATATTCTGTTCACACTATAATCTGTTGTGACACTAAATCTTAATCCTTCTTCAAATTTCCATTGTTTTTGTACGAAAAGATTATTTCTAAAATATTTTATATCTCACATTCATTTTCTTGGCTAAGAATTAATTGCATAAGCAGTGGGTATCTGACCACTATTAAGTCTTCTATCGTAACCCAAAATTAAGATTTTAATGTGGATTATTCATAACATCTATCCAGTTAATTCAAAGTAATTTTTCTTTGTACTGGGCAGAATTTACACTTTGTTGGAATGGACTTTACCTCCTCAGGAGATGCTGGGAAAAGTCAACCTGGGCTGTCCTAAAGGCTTTGGAGCAGCTGTGCAGGTTTGGGGTGTCCTGGGTTATCCATAGGGTGGATCCTGCTTTTTCCCAGCTTGGGGAAAAGGGGAAATTAAATTCCAGGGATGTTGGGCCCCTATGGACAGCCAGGGTGCTGATATCAGGAGTTCTGTTCTTGCAGCATTTCTCACAAACTGCTCGAGTGAGGAGGTGCAGTGGAAATCTGGGAGAGGGGAGAAGCAGCCTCTCATTTCAGGGCTTGGGGTGGGATTTTAAACGAGTTCAGCAGGGCTGGGCTGGGCTTTGCTGGAGCCAGGATAGCTGGGACAGCTCCTGCTCCCCAGGTTAGAGGGGTTTGGGGATCATCCATCCTCCCTCTCAAAGGACAGGAACAATGAGTGCTCAGGGCATCCCATCCAGCCAGGATGAGCTCCTGGGTGCTGGGATAGCTGGGACAGCTCCTGCTCCCCAGGTTAGAGGGGTTTGGGGATCATCCATCCTCCCTCTCAAAGCAGGAGGGCACAGGGCATCCCATCCAGGCAGGATCCCTCTGGAATTTTGAGCCTTGTCAGGGCTCAGGTATCCTCAGAGAGGGGAAAAGTTTCCCTGAATCCACGCAGGAACTCCTCTGCCTGTGTCCCTCGTGCCCATCTGTGCCCCTCCTGCAGCTCTGTGCTGGTATTTGGGGATGGATCCATCCCTGCACAGGGCAGGAGGAGAGGAATTCACCTGGCGGCCCCAGGGAGCTGCTGGGAGAGCAGGAGATGGGAATGATCCTGGAATGTCCTCAGCTGGAGGAGATGGGAATGATCCTGGAATGTCCTCGGCTGGAGGAGATGGGAATGATCCTGGAATGTCCTCGGCTGGAGGAGATGGGAATGATCCTGGAATGTCCTCGGCTGGAGGAGATGGGAATGATCCTGGAATGGAATGTCCTCGGCTGGAGGAGATGGGGGAATGATCCTGGAATGGAATGTCCTCGGCTGGAGGAGATGGGGGAATGATCCTGGAATGGAATGTCCTCGGCTGGAGGAGATGGGGGAATGATCCTGGAATGGAATGTCCTCGGCTGGAGGAGATGGGGGAATGATCCTGGAATGGAATGTCCTCGGCTGGAGGAGATGGGGGAATGATCCTGGAATGGAATGTCCTCGGCTGGAGGAGATGGGGGAATGATCCTGGAATGGAATGTCCTCGGCTGGAGGAGATGGGGGAATGATCCTGGAATGGAATGTCCTCGGCTGGAGGAGATGGGGGAATGATCCTGGAATGGAATGTCCTCGGCTGGAGGAGATGGGGGAATGATCCTGGAATGGAATGTCCTCGGCTGGAGGAGATGGGGGAATGATCCTGGAATGGAATGTCCTCGGCTGGAGGAGATGGGGGAATGATCCTGGAATGGAATGTCCTCGGCTGGAGGAGATGGGGGAATGATCCTGGAATGGAATGTCCTCGGCTGGAGGAGATGGGGGAATGATCCTGGAATGGAATGTCCTCGGCTGGAGGAGATGGGGGAATGATCCTGGAATGGAATGTCCTCGGCTGGAGGAGATGGGGGAATGATCCTGGAATGGAATGTCCTCGGCTGGATCAGAGGATTCTGGGCAGAGCCAGGACTGGTTGGATCCTTAGGCTGCACCTAAAGTCTGTCCTAGAGGAGTCATGGACTACTGAGACCCCCTGTCCATGTCCTTGAACCCTCAGCAAAAGGTGAATTTTATTCCCCTCCTCATCCAAGTTATTTCTCGTGCACACAGCCCCAAACTGAGTAAGAATTAAGTGAATTTCGAGGCAGTGCTGGTTTCAGGGCTGTGCCTCCAATATTTTGAAAGCAAGCCTTCAGCCTGTCATTGCATGGGACCTGCGAGATCTCTAACAAATCAGCTTGGAGTGAGCTGTAAGGAGAGGCAAAACTCCCTTTGCAGAGAAAAAATAACACAGGACACGGAAATCTTTGCTTAAAGCACATTGCTGATTATTTTTTCTTTTTTTTTTCCTTTGTTTTTTTTCCCTTTTTTTTTCCCTTTTTTTCCCTTTTTTTTCCTTTTTTTCCCCTTTTTTTTCCCCCCCTTTTTTTCCCTTTTTTTTCCCTTTTTTTTTCCCTTTTTTTTCCCCTTTTTTTTCCCTTTTTTTTTTTCCCTTTTTTTTTCCCCTTTTTTTTCCCTTTTTTTTTTCCCTTTTTTTTTTCCCTTTTTTTTTTCCCTTTTTTTTTCCCTTTTTTTTCCCCCTTTTTTTTCCCCCTTTTTTTTCCCCTTTTTTTTCCCCTTTTTTTTTTCCCTTTTTTTTTTCCTTTTTTTTTTTTTTTTTTTTTTTCCTTTTTTTTTTCTCTTT
>VXBI01001482.1:38352-70622 GCA_013397375.1 Toxostoma redivivum | reverse complement strand
CCTCACAGCCCCCCCCCGGGCTGGGCTTTGTGAATTTTGTGCATTTTGTGCATTTAAGGTAGCAGTGGTCAAAGCAAATATTGATATCATGTCTGGGAGGGAGGCCCCTGAAAGCCATTCCGAGCCCAGAGTCCAGCAAAGCATAATCTCACTTTGATTCTTTGTTTAGTGGGGGATTCAAATCCCAACTTAATTTCATCTTTTGATTTATCCTGCAGGTACTGCCTGATTATATTCCAGGGCCACCAGTAATAGAAATGCAGGGCTTTATTTATTAATTTACTGTTGCTTTTAGCTAGGAAAGGTTTGGTGAAAGTGGCTGCTGTTCTCTGTGGTGTACCTGAGTGAATAACTGCAGACATGTGATTAATTGCTGTTAATTACACGGGGTACACTCATTTTAGCTCTGCACTTCACCTGAGGAGCAGGACAGGGCTGGAAACTGAGTGGTCAGCCTGGCACCAGAGCTGCAAAATGGCCAAAATTTCCCTGGGACTGGTCAGGGCTGCCAGGGCCGAGGAGGAGGCTGATGGAGCACAGAGAGGACTCAGCTTTTTGGGGAATCACGGATAAATCACTTCAAGCTGCATTTGTGAGGGGGTTTGTGTGCATTCCAAATTACTTAAATGGCATTAAAAGGCAGAATTAACATGCTGCATTTCAGGGCTCCCCTCAACTGGGATATTTGGGCACCTCACACGTTGAGATGAATGGAATTCACTCCCAATCCTTGAAAAATTTGTTTTCTCTGTCCTGAAATCCTTGCAGGATGAGCCCAGTAAAACCAGACCCAGTTATTGTTGCTGTAGCAGGAACCAGCAGAGCTCCAAACACCCTGTGTGTTCTCACCTTTGTGTTCCAAGGCTGCAGGGGATTTTCTCATTTGCCTCATGCTTCCCTAGCTGGACCTTTAAAATATTAAACACTTTGATTTAATTTTTTCCTTTTGCTTTCCCAAACAATATATAGTTCATTCATATCCTTAAAAAAAAAAAAAAAACAAACCTAAAAAAGGCTAAAATTAAATTTTAAAAAATCATATTAAATCTTTAATATTCTGCTATGGATGACAATATAGCCAAGCAGACAAGGACAGCATGAAAATCTCGTAGCATGCCTGACAAACATAATGCATTTATATTAAATCTATTGTGCAGTGAGAATTTGAAGACTGCAGTGATCAGAGGAAACCATGCAATTGGATTAATAGATAATTTAGGCTGTAATCCAACAAAGCAGTTAAGCATGTGCTTACTTTTAAGCATGCACAGCATTACTTGATGTTAGCTGAGGTGAAACGAGCTTGAAACTGAGCACATCCTGAATGTGTTTGGCTGGCTGAGCAATGATCTGGACAAGGGAGGGCTTGCAGCTGGAAATCCACGGAGGAGTGGAGAAAGTCCATTTTTCCTGGTCACTGGAACAGCCCCAGCTAGAGTTTCAAAGCAGAACATTTTTATGGAGGGTTAAAAAGCAGCTCTGACCAGCTGCAGGGTGAGCAGATGATCTGTTTTACCTGCATTGCTGGGTACACTGAGCTCAGGAGAACGAGATAACCCTGCACAAGCCGTGGCTGGTGCTGTTAATTCCATGTTAAGATTGTCTTCTGCAGTTAATAAATGGAATTCTCTTNTAAGTTCTCATCTAAAGCTGGTGATTTGTTCCAAGGGCTATAATCAACCCCACAGATGTTTTGGGATCATCCCAGGGTCTCAGAGCCCCTGACAGGGTCTCACAGCTCTGGATCCCAAAGGGATGTCCCAGACTCTGATGCTCTTTGAGCTGTGAGGGGATCCCCGTGCTGGGCACAGAACACGCTCTGAGAGATGCTGGCTCCAGGTCTGAGCTGGATCTGAGAGAAGAAAGCAACCTGGACTTGCTGGGTGACCTTAGATTGTCACCAGGCTCCTCTCACCAGCCCCACCACTCCTCCTGCTCCTGACGCTCTCCAGTATTTGTGGCCTTAATTGAGGGACATAACCAAACAAATTTATCATTGCAGCCCATAAAAACGACAGAATTCATATGGTAGCATTCTTCATTCTCTCCAATTTGTTTCCCTGAAATCCCTGCAGCAATTTATTTGCTGAATACGCGAGTTTTCCTCCTTATGAAAATTACAAATTGTTGTCAAGGTTAACGAGTTAATATTCTCATTCAATATTTATTTTATGGGGGGGTGGGGGAAGGAAGAAGAGCGAGTGTTCTTACACTTTCTTCCACGGCAAAGTCTGGTTTCTTAATCAATATGACAAGGACACTGTCCTTTGGATAATACCCTGAATCATCGGGACTAAAAAATGAGCTTTATTAATCAACAGCCCCTGATTAATTATTATAAAGTGATGCTCATACATTTCTGTACATTTTAATAATTCCTGCAGAAGGCTAACAATGTCCCCAGTGATTTGAAGGCTTTGGGGTTTGAATTTTTCTAAGCAATGTCACAATAAATAGTCCAAGGGTACTACTGCTCGCTCACTAATCCAGTCTGTTTCAATCCAGCAAATGAGTAAAACCTTCTTTTTCCTATTTCCCATCTATAATTTATCATTTGCATACAAAGTAAGGAGCAGGAATCGGCAGTCTCATCAGTTTTCAAAATATCAAGGGACAACTAGGGTGATTTATAGCAGGCTGTATTATCTAGATGGTACAACCAGAATATTTCTGTAAAAACAGAGCCACGTAATCTCTCAATGAGTGTCTGGCTGGCAGATAAATGTGATGAAGGTCACAGGGCCGGAGAAGTCAGAGCAGACCTGAGTAGCCATTAGGCTTTTCCTTGCAGGGAAATATCCCATCCTGAAGGATCTGAATGGGAATCATCTCCATAACAATTTCTGGGGCTGGGGATCCCCCCTTGTAAGGCTCTCTCAGAGAACATGGGCTGTGTGTTTGCTACCAGAGAGATGGAAAATATGCCACCTGTTCCTTGTGTTTTCAGGGCCCTTCTGCAGGCACAGCCTTGCTGAAAGGAACAGATGGATCACCTTACAAGGGATGCAGCCCCAAACGAGGTGCCCACAGCTGGGCAGTGTTGGTGTTCCAGCTACAGGGCTGAGTGGCAGGTTTAACGACAAATTAGTGTGAATTTATTGAAAGAGTGGAAGTTTTAGAATGGCCAGGTATAAAGCTTTATCCAGCACTGGTTCTGAGCTGTTTATTCTCCGTGTCAGACCTGTCCCAGCCTGGCTGTTCCTGTGAAATGTGCCCAGCTCTGACTGCTCAGAGGATGCTCCTAAAGCACTGTGTCTGTGATAAATGGCACCAGCAAAGGCAGCAGCCTCTTGTGTTTGTGTTTTAAAATAACGTGTTTGCATTGTAGAAAAACTCAGTGGCCTTTCCCCAACCTTCCTGCAACCAGTGTTTTAATTACCCATCAGACACTGGGCCCTCCAAAGCCAGGTCCCAGGAATTTTTCACAGGGAGATGTTCCAATCTGTGCTGGTAACCCACAGGTTACTGGGGTTTAGCTTCTTGATTTCTGCCTTCATTCCAGGATGTCAATAATGAGCTCCCTCTTCATTTGATTAATTTGAGCCCCTGGACAAAATGTCACTGCTGTGGGATGCTCTGCAGCCAGCAGCCCCCCTGCATTCTGCCCTCCAGGAACGCGGGCTCTGATCACAGATAACGAAAATGAGATTAGGATGTTAGCTCTCTCAAGAGATAACAGCAGTCTAGGTCATAAAACTACCATATGGCAGATTTGGCAGTCTTTGCAGAGGTCCATGGTTTAATTATCACAAAGACAGATTCAGCTCCCCACTTGCAAGTGCCTGGGTCCTCCTGTGGCAAGGGCTGGCGATGCAATTAAGGGCAGAGCAGCGTTTGCTTGGCTGCAGCAGCAATGACCTTACTGTGGCCAGCACTGGCACTTCTAACATTTCACTCGTGATTAAGTTTATCATTTCGAACAAACAACATCAAATGTCAGGTCTCTGGTCTGTTTAACATGAGGGAGGGGGGAGAAGCACAAACCAGGGCTGAGCCAAGCTGGAGAGCTTTTGCTCTGCAAAGAAATTCAAAGTTGGCAGCGGCATCAGAGAAGAGGGATTTCTCTGCAGGCACTTTGCTCTTCTGGGCAGGTCTGTTTGTTTCTTGCATCGAATGCTTTGGTGCTGCCTGTGTTTGCAGCCCCTTTTTACCTGTCTTGAGTTCACCCCCAATTTCCCACACAGCCCCTGGTGTGTTCTGGCTTTGTCCCTGTCAGCTCCAGTGCTCAGCCACCGTGGAGAGGAAGAGCTGCTTGCAGGAAAACCAGGATTTCATCTGATTTTTAGATGGCTTTGGGATGGTTTGCTGTGAGTCTGCCCCGCACAGTGCCCTGCTCAGCACAGATCAGCAGTGTGAGGTTGGTGCAGATCATGCCCATCAGCCTGGAGCTGAACTGGGGCTTGAAAATTCCCATTTCCCAGAGAGGTGTCTCACTTTGCTGAGGGTGTGCAATGGGATAGCAGTGAGAGGACAGCTGTGCTCACCAAACAGAGAACAACTTTTAAAAACTGTCCTCACATGGATCAACACTTCACCAAAATCAAAGTCTTTGGAGTTCCCCATGTCCAGGAAACACTGTTGGTTGGAGTCACAAGTTAATTTGACTCACTGACAAATAAGAAAAGGCTTCCTGCTGTTGCCACAGTGAGAATTCCTTCTGGAACATCATTGGAGTGTAGGTTGATCTCCAAGGTTCCTGAGAGGCTGACATCACTGAGAGGGAAGGATGCACACACCCCAGAAAGTCTGCTTTTGGTCAGGAAGATGAAAGGATTTCTGAAGCCAACCAATATTTAATGAGATCAGAAAATATTAAATGGTAGGAAGTGATAATGGTTAAATAGTGAATTTGTGGGTGCAGGGGAAGATTCTTTGAAAGTTAAAATCTCTTCGGTTTATTATTTTTAATTCTTTGAGTTAAAATCTCACCAAGCCTGCAGCTGGGTGTGCTCTGGTGCTGGATGGGCACCTCCATGGCTGTTGTTATTTTTACCTTCTGCAGGATCTGAGAGCCCTGAGCTGCAGTGACAATTCCACTTTCCCCACGTCCTGGCTAATTTTATGCAAACCCTTGGAGACTGAGTTCACTTCATAGACATGTTCATGTCCAATTAAAAAGTAATAGATCTGAAGCACATATAACAAATCAAAAGAATGGAATACTGTCAAAGCCAAGAATTAAAAACCAGCCACACAGGCCACCAGGCTTCACGAGACTATAAAAAATCATTTTTAATATATATTTAATTTCTGAATCTTTACAATGAACAAAACACATTGAAATCCACCCTCACTCTAGCCAAGGCTATATAAAAATATCACTTTTCATTATTAGGGTTTTTTAATATTCAGCTGGGATTTTAACAAATACAACAAATGGCATGAGACACCTGATTAGATTGAGAGTGAGCATCAAACAATGTGAGGTGTCAGTAAATCGTGTCTCACCTGTTCTCTCAGGTTTTGCTGAGGAGAGGGAGTTTCAGGGCTGGAGAAGGCAGCTCCTGATTGTTCCTGGCTGCTCATTTTCAGGGATAAAATATGAACCATCAGCTGGCCAGAAACTCTGTGGAATTTTAATTATGAGCTCTGCTCTCAGTTATTTGTATTTTTAATGCACCGAGTTTTAAGAGATGTGTTCAGGCCAAGATGAATTAGGTGGGACGTGAGGATAAAATAAAAAGATGGTTCCTATCAAAACCAAGCTTTCTCTTTCTTTTTTCTTCCACCAGAGCACCTGTACAGCCAAAGTCACAATGCAGATGCAGCTCCTACAGCTGGAAAGCTTCTCTCACCCCTATTTATAATGTCCCCAATTCACTATTTCTTTATGAAGTCAGCAAAGGCCAAAAAATTCATAAAAAATTTAGTGGTGAAAGAGATAGCATTACTGCTTTTAAGTAAAGTCTATGAAAGGAGCATGAGATCAGCATAAAAATAAATCAGGCTAAATTTAAATCTTTGGACACTAAAAACTAAAACTATTGGAATGTGGAGAGAAGATTTATTGATGTGGAGAGACCCATCAGCATGGACCCAGCCTCCAAGAGGGGGAAGCAGAGGTGGAGTGGGGAAAAAACATCCAGTGTGAGGGCTGGGCTGAAACCCCACGAGTTCTTGGGTGGATAATGCAGGATTTGCTGCTCAATGCAAGGATAACCTGATTTTTGCCTTGGAACTCATGGATTGAGTGTGGCCCTTCAGTTTATTCCAGTGGGGGGACAGCAGTGCTTTATTGCATAAATAAGATCTAGGAATTAAAGGAAAGGGTTCTGCTGTGGAAGAGCTCTGAGACCTGCCAGGTATGGTCACAGGCAAGGACTTTTTGGAACAATAAATGTCATTTTTTATCATTGCCCATTGCACCACGTGCTCAAACCAGCCCCAGTTCTGGTGACTTGCTTTGACTCTGGAAATCTGGAAAGTTCCCATTGTCGTCCTGCTGCCCTCTGTGTGCTCTTGATGGGACACTTTTCCCCCTCATTAGAGTTGCTAATTGGCTCCAGCCTCTGTCTCTCACCTCTGAAGGACCCAGTTGTTGCAGGTGTTGGTGCAGGATTGGCCAAAGCAGTGCAAAATCCCTAAAAAAACCCATTAATTGGGATGGAAGGGAGGGGGTGGCAGAGAATCACACTCAGCTTGGAAAGGTTTTCAATTCTTATGTGTCAGAATATCCTAATTCAAACCCAAATGGGAATCCACCATTCTGGGGGATTCACACAGCTCCAGGTAAACAACTAATGAGCAGCCTGCCAGTTTCATTTTTATCAAGAGCCCTCAGAGATTCAACTGTGCCATTTCATAAAATATGCAGATGATAGTGGAGGGAGAATAGCAAAGGCTTTGAAAATGATTCACACAACCTAAAAATGATGTTGAAAAGGGAGGAATTAAATATTCACAAAGTGTGAGAAATTAAGGCATATTAACTGTTAGAATGTGGAAATGAAGTGACTAACATGCACAGAGCTGATGAGAACTAGATGATTACAGATCTGTCAAAAGTTTCTAATTCTGACACAGTGTGATGTCGAGGTGCTACTTGGCTGGTAAGGGCAAAAAATTAGGTATGGGACAAGGAATGCAGAGCTGGCAGATCAGAGTCAGAGCGGGCAGACACCGCCGTGATTAACATCAGCTCAGTCCTGGAGCAAGGGTGAACTCGGAGCCTGCAAAATGAATACTAATTATGGTTCCAAACAGAACACAAGGGGCTCCATTCATCAGCTCCAGGAGGGGTGGTGTAATGAGTTAGTCGAGGGAAAAAAGTCACCTAGGGCCAAATTTGTCTCACTGCTGAGTTCTGGCTTACACCAGGGATGGATTTGACCCTTGGGATGTGAGAGTTGGAAGTTTTGCTCTTCTGTAATTAATCTGGGGTTTATCTGGTGCTGCAGTTTTGATGGAGTGGAGGGAAGGTTGCTGGCAGATGGATTCGTGCAGGGTGTGGTGCAAAAGAAGAAAGAATAATAATTTTTAAAGCAGCTTAGAGTGTGTACAGCAGGTGAAGTTATTGATGTGGGTCTGGCAGGGCAGGGACACAGTTCCACCTTCCTGGAGGGCAGTGCTGGGCCAGGGGGTGCTCACTCCTGGGGGTTTCCCCTGGAAATCACCCTCTGGAATCACCCCTTGAGTCCCCAAATGCAGATCTGTGGGGCTGGAACCTCCCCAGCATCCTGCCAGCACCGCCTTCCCACCCCAGCTGTGCTTGGGGCCCTTTTTAGGGAACGCTGGATTGTCCCCACTGGAAATGGGTGAGCTGCCATGAGGAGCTGGCTGTGGTGGCTTTTCCTGGGGTTGCCCATGGGAGATGAAATTTGGGAGCTTGTCCAAACACTGCTGCCGAGTTTTTGTGCCCTTCCTGGCTCGGGAGAGCTCTGTGACTGCAGACAGTGAAACCTGGGCAGGAATCTCTCATGGATTATGGAAATTTTCCCTTTTTTCATGGAAAAAAAAATAAAATTCCCTGCAAATTCTCTGAGCCATGTGCAGAGTTGAGGTGTGTGCAGCTGGCAGTGCTCAAGCACTTGGAAGTGCCAATTTGGAAATTGGGATTTACACCCTGTAGTCTCCTGTAACTCCTCACTGAATGCACTGAGAACACTCAACAAACAAATATAATTTTGATGACACCCATATCAATAGCATCTCAATACCTTCCAGAGACAAAAAGAACTTGAGATGTTTTTATGAAGTGGTGGTTGTGCATGCCAAGGAGAGGTGGCACCGTGGATGTGTTTTGCATCCCTGATTCCTTGGAGAGCCTGTCCTGTGCTCAAAATCAAGAGACAAACATAAACCCAAAGGTCACAAAGAGACTGAGCCTGGTGAGGTGGATGTTCTGAATATATTAGGTATGTAAAGCAATATTGTGGCCCATCCAAACTAGAATTAGTGGTAATTATTATATAATATGTAATGATGGGATTTAAATGGCTAACACATTTTCTCTGCTGAGATCATTTAGACATGATTCATATAAATGATTAAATTAATAGATCTTCCTCTTTTAAGACTGCTAGGCAGCTTAAACTAAATTTCTCAACAGAGACTGATCCCAGTGAAATAATATTAAGAGAAAATGGAAGAAGAATTTCTGAGAAGTGGGTAAATATATGATGGAGTTTGAGGAAATTTCTGTAGACATCTTTGCCGGCCAAAACACTTCCCAGATTTCAATATTCTCTAGAAATAACCCATCAAGGACTTTGGAAGGTGAAAGAACAACAATCCTAACTTTCCTTGAAAGAAAAGAATGGTGAAATGTGCTGGAAGACAGGGACTTAAAGGATCACTGTCTACTTAGTTTAGGCTTAAACATTGGGCTTTTCATAACACTAAATGGTTTTACAAAGCCTAATGTGAATGGAAATGTTTTTCTCGTTCCTTTTCTGAACCAAATTTCAATGGAAGTCCCCTCACCCCCCAGCAGGGCCCTCTGCAGTGCTGTGGGGTCACACACAGGGACAGGAAAATGAGTGAGGATGGGATTTGGGATTTTGGGACAAGCCAGGGGCAGTCCCTGCCCAAAACCAGTGAGGGGAGTGTTCAAACCTGAGAGACGTGGAAATTCCAGCTGGAAAGTGCAAACAGTGTGGGATGGGGCTCTGAGCAATCTGGGGCAGGGGAAGGTGTCCCTGCCCTGGCAGGGCTGCAGTGAGGTGAGGTTTAAGGATTTTTTAATTTCTTTTTTTTTTAAGTTTGAGAGTTTTCCCATCCCAAACCAGTCTGTGATCCATAAAACCAGTCCTGAGCAATCATGAGCAGTTTTGTCACCACCTTGATGCCTCTTCATGTCCCCCCATCTCCTCCCTGATTCACAGCAGGTTGTGAGGCAGAGGCTTTGCTTCTCTGGGGTTTTCTATGGGGTTTTTATGGGGATTTTGTGGGGTTTTGGTGCTTCAGTCACAGCCTGGGCTCCCCAGAGTCCCCATCTCTGAGGGAATACACAATTCTCAATCCCATGGAGAGGGTTTGCTTTTCTTGCTGCAGGGCATCAGCGCCCTGGAGATGTGTGAGATCACCTGGAGCCCTCGAGCTGTCCTGCAGCGCCTGCACAGGAGGGGCAGTGACACCTCCCAGGCTCAGACCCAGCCCCACATTGCACTGGGGAGGGCCAGAGCAGGTTGCAGAGTGCCCAGGGCCCTGCAGGGACAGCCCTGGCAGCTCTCAGCTCTCTGCTGGCTCAGCCTGAGCATTCCACGGGCTGGCAGTGCCTTGGAGTACTCCAAGGAAGGCACCATGTTTATTATCATATTTATTATCATATTTATTTTAGTGCAGCTCTGTAGCAGGGCTATCACACCAGAAAGAATTTAATGAAGCACAGCTTGTCTTTGGGGTTGTTTTATTTTATTTATATTTTTTTTATTTTTTAATATTTCTTAGGAAACTGCATCTTGAAATTTGGATAGTTCTGTCCCACAGGGTAACCTAAGTGCTGCACACCCAGTGGTCTTGCTATTTTTGTTGTTAAATTCATCTTTGTGTCTTATCCTAAATATTCCTCTTTTCTGCTTAGAAGGTTAAAAATACCTGGAGCTGTGAGTCTGGCCTATTTACTACAGAATTCATGAGTCATGCACTACACTGGAGTCTGAAATATCCCAGGGTATTATCCACTGAGAGCTCCGCAAGAGAATGGCAGGATCTGCCCTTGCAGGCTGGAGATCCCAACTCCAAATGCTCTGGGGAGCTGCTCATCCCTGCAGAAATAAATGCAGGAGGGACAAACTGCAGAAGGGAAGTGCCACGAGCCTCTGATGGGTTTCACAGGTTTTTATCCTGGTCCAGCTGGAGGAGCCTCCCCAGGGACTGGTGTTGGCTGTTTTAAATCAGATCCAGCCCAGCTCGGTCCTGCTGCTCACTGATGGACACTGATTGTTTCTGCAGATCCCAGCGTCTCCTGCTGCCTTTCCCCAGCCCGGGGTGACATCAGGCACTGCTGGAATGTCTCAGATATCCTCTGAGGATATTCTCTGGTGTTGGGATGGGATGAGCAGGCTGGGGGTGTGGCTGCTCTGATGGTTCAGCTCTTGGGTTAGCACTGGAAGGTGGCAGATGCAGATTGTCACTGCAGGAGGGACACTGCCACTGGCTGATGCCTCAAGTTTGAGATTTCATATTTCCCAGATTCTGCACTGCATTGGTATAAATAATATTCATATAAATGAACTGTATGATCTTCACACAAAGTGTTCCAAGTTCTCCTCACGGTGTAGTTAGATAAAACAATCCTTGTCCAACCTGAGAACTGAGGGCACTGCTGCAGCTCCAGCCCCAAAAAGTGCAAACAGGGAATTGAGGAGCGAATCTGGGAGGGTGGAACTGCAGAACCTGGAGCTGGGATTGGGCAGTGAACCCCAAAATGGAAATGGTCCAAAACTGATCAAAGTGTGAAACTCCTGACTCTGAGTCCATCCTGGGTGTAACCTCAGACAGGCTCTTGCACTGCCCCAGGTGAATCCTTTGAAGGGTTTTTAATAAATTCCTTTATTCCTATAACTCTGCCCAGCCCCTGTTCCAGGGAGCCTCTCCAGGCATCGTGAGCATTTGCAGATGGATCAGCTGAAATTCCCTGGGGCTGAGGCTCTGTGGGGTGGATTAAACTCTGCTCCACATCTCCATAGCCTTTATTTATCTCAGTACCAGCAGAATATTGAGACTTTTGGAAATCATTGGTTGTCCTTGCACATCTATCACTTTGGGAAGTGTTTTAGCAGAACCTCCAGTGCTCCAGAAGGCTCCAATAGTCTGGGAGAAAAATGAACAAAAATCCTCTCTTGAATCCTCCCACAAACATGTGGATGCTCTGGGATTTAACAGCTCCATTGATTAGGATCCCATGGTTAAAAAAACCTTTCTAGTTTTTCTTCCTAGTTGGTCACCCCCTAGCATGTTTGCCATGGAAGAAAATACCTGAGAATATCTGCTTTCAGGGAGAAAAAATCAGGTGCAGTGTTTTGAGCTTCCTGAAAAATAAATCTATGGGCATCATGGCAAAACATAAGTTTTTTTTTTCTGGATAAGAAAAATAGTTAAATGTAACTTCTTCATAATATTACTTGGACAAAGTTTTGTTGGGGTTTTTTTTTGTTGTTGTTTGTTTGTTTGTTTTGGTTTGGTTATGTTTTTTGGGGGGGTTTTTTGGTTTTTTGTTGGGTTTTTTTTGTTTGTTTATTTGTTTGTTTGTTGTTTTGGGGGGGTTTTTTGTGGGTTTTTTTGTTGTTGTTGTTTTGGGGTTTTTTTGTTTTTTTAAGCACAAAATTTTTTTGTTTGTTTTTTTAAGTACAAATTTTGGCATTTCATGCAGCTCCTTTTACTAATATTTACTTCAAGATCAAAGAGCCCTGTTTGCACTTCTGTAAAAGGGGCAGCTCGAGTTTTATGGAGGATTTTTGGCAGCTCTCTGTTAAATGTCCTGGAATTCCCAGTTCCTGCTGGATGGGGCACAGCAGACACAGAGACAAAACTGGATTCCATCCTGGGGTTTGTCACCCCCTTGCTGACCTGGGGTGATCCATACAAGTTCCTGTGCCCTTCCATCCTCCTCTGGAAAATGAGGATATTGACATTTACATTCCTTTATAAAGTGCTTTTAGATCTATGGATGAAAAGTGCTAAGTAAACCAAAACTCTCAATTAAATTAATTGGAGAGAAGGAGCTGGGTCAGTGTCACAGCAGGGTTCATTTATGCACCTCTTAATTCCCTTGGTCTTGTGTCTCCAGCCCTATTTCAAGTTAGAATTGCTGCTCCCTCTCTCCTTTCACCTGGAGGAATCTCTCTGGGCTGATTTTATCCCTTTTCCTGCACAGATACAGGAATTGGACTAAGGGCACCCAGGCCTGAGTTTTCTTGGCACAAAGCTCTTGTGCAAGTGCATCATCCTCAAAAAAATATTTAAAAAATCCAAGCTCTGGTATTGCAGCAGATTTCACACTCAGAGAATGAATTATAAATTCACAGAGAGAGAAGGGAATGTTTGAGCTGTGCTGTGGGGAAGGAAATAGTCGATGTGATCCTCTTCATGACCTCTCAAGGTCAAAATTAGATTATTGGGGTGCAAATCCACCTCCTGCCTTGCTTCACAGACTCGTTTGGGATGGAAAAAACTTCCAGGGTCATTGAGTCCAAGCCCAAATTTGTCCCCAACCCAGAGCTCTGAGTGCCACATCCAGGAATTCCTGGGACACCTCCAGGGATGGGGATCCAAACCTCCCTGGGCAGCTCAAATCCCTGGATTTGGGGAAATTCTTCTCCAAGCACACAATGAACTCCTACATCTTCCAAAAAATCCATGTTTTAAGCTTGTTCCTGGCCTTGGTAATTCTCCACCAAAGGCCACCATTTGTGTGTCCCTGCAGGGAAACAGGGACTGGAGAAATCCTGTGATTCTCATCTTATTTTAACCACCTGAAGGTTGTTGTGTTCTTCTAGGAGATTTATTTTTTAAATATATTGTTTTTGCACCTCTCACTCCATAATAGCAAGAAAACAGATTATGCAGAGAAGCTGCTTTTGTTTTGAAAATGTTGGGAACAGATGCAGTCCTGGAGCAGTGCTCCCTGCACAGCTCAGAGATCAGAAGCAATAAGAGGCCTCTGAATTATCTCTCTTCTGTTCACAAAGCTTGAACTTAATCTGCCAGGCTGCCTTAGAGCTGGAACTGTGGAGAATAAAACCCCAAATATCAGATCTGTGTGCTCAGGGGAGCTGGTGCTTGGAGAACCAGGAAAGTAGGGCAGGTACCCTTCAGCCAGAGCTGGGCAGGTGCTCTCAGAGTGTCTCAACACACAGAAAAATTGGCTATAAATTGAAATATTTAACTAGGAGAAGATTATTTTAAAGCAAAATATTGGAATTAAAATATTTAGCCTAAATATATCGATTTAAGGTATAAATTTAGGCTGTCAAAAGGGTGTTTGCTGCTTGCCCAGTATTCTCCTTGTCATTTCTGTGTGGATGGGATAAATGCAGTTATCTCAGATATTTGGTGTTTTAGTTAGGGAATGTCCAAATACAGGGCAAGCCCCTGAAAAAGATAATTAGTGCTGCACTGACAATTTTTGCCTGCTTTGAATCCTCCCGAGTTTTTGAAACAAACAGGAAACAGCCTGGGCTATCACTAATTTTATTTGTGTGTAAGTTTTGATGGATAGGAAAGTAATTAACGTTCACACCATTTGAATGGATGTGTTTATATTTAACCCTGGGTGCTTTTAGCACCACTCCAGCTGTNAAAAAAAAAATATATATATATATAAATAAAGGAAAAGGAGAAATCTGAGAGAAAAATGAGTATGGAAAGCACAAGTCCCACGTGGTGTGTCAGAAGTTGTGCTCCAGCTCTGGATTTAGGATTTATAGCTCCCTCACCCAGAGCCAGCTCAGACACCCCAGGGCACTGGGGGTGCTCCAGACAGGCCCTCAGGAGGGCATTGACAAAGGGACAATGCTGCAAGGGTGGGACAAGCTGAATAAAAACCAAAATAACTCAGCACCTGCCCAGTTCTGCCTACAGCAGCATCCAACCTCNTGGTATTGCAGCAGATTTCACACTCAGAGAATGAATTATAAATTCACAGAGAGAGAAGGGAATGTTTGAGCTGTGCTGTGGGGAAGGAAATAGTCGATGTGATCCTCTTCATGACCTCTCAAGGTCAAAATTAGATTATTGGGGTGCAAATCCACCTCCTGCCTTGCTTCACAGACTCGTTTGGGATGGAAAAAACTTCCAGGGTCATTGAGTCCAAGCCCAAATTTGTCCCCAACCCAGAGCTCTGAGTGCCACATCCAGGAATTCCTGGGACACCTCCAGGGATGGGGATCCAAACCTCCCTGGGCAGCTCAAATCCCTGGATTTGGGGAAATTCTTCTCCAAGCACACAATGAACTCCTACATCTTCCAAAAAATCCATGTTTTAAGCTTGTTCCTGGCCTTGGTAATTCTCCACCAAAGGCCACCATTTGTGTGTCCCTGCAGGGAAACAGGGACTGGAGAAATCCTGTGATTCTCATCTTATTTTAACCACCTGAAGGTTGTTGTGTTCTTCTAGGAGATTTATTTTTTAAATATATTGTTTTTGCACCTCTCACTCCATAATAGCAAGAAAACAGATTATGCAGAGAAGCTGCTTTTGTTTTGAAAATGTTGGGAACAGATGCAGTCCTGGAGCAGTGCTCCCTGCACAGCTCAGAGATCAGAAGCAATAAGAGGCCTCTGAATTATCTCTCTTCTGTTCACAAAGCTTGAACTTAATCTGCCAGGCTGCCTTAGAGCTGGAACTGTGGAGAATAAAACCCCAAATATCAGATCTGTGTGCTCAGGGGAGCTGGTGCTTGGAGAACCAGGAAAGTAGGGCAGGTACCCTTCAGCCAGAGCTGGGCAGGTGCTCTCAGAGTGTCTCAACACACAGAAAAATTGGCTATAAATTGAAATATTTAACTAGGAGAAGATTATTTTAAAGCAAAATATTGGAATTAAAATATTTAGCCTAAATATATCGATTTAAGGTATAAATTTAGGCTGTCAAAAGGGTGTTTGCTGCTTGCCCAGTATTCTCCTTGTCATTTCTGTGTGGATGGGATAAATGCAGTTATCTCAGATATTTGGTGTTTTAGTTAGGGAATGTCCAAATACAGGGCAAGCCCCTGAAAAAGATAATTAGTGCTGCACTGACAATTTTTGCCTGCTTTGAATCCTCCCGAGTTTTTGAAACAAACAGGAAACAGCCTGGGCTATCACTAATTTTATTTGTGTGTAAGTTTTGATGGATAGGAAAGTAATTAACGTTCACACCATTTGAATGGATGTGTTTATATTTAACCCTGGGTGCTTTTAGCACCACTCCAGCTGTGCTGCCAGGGCTGCCAGGGGGATGTCAGACAAACAGGGATCAAATTTTGGGGCATGACCACGAAGAGTGAGACAACAGTTAAAGACAATTAGGGCTGCAGGAAGAAAAAAAAAATTAGTGTAGAAAAATATTTTAATTATTTTGAAATGAAATTAATTGATCTTTTGAGCTCATGGGTTTTGCTGTATGGTTTCTTCTAAATGTCCTCTGTTTTGCAAGTGGGTCAGATGGACAAGGGGAAAGCTCAGGCAGGGAAAGGAGATTTTTGGATTAATAAGCCAAGATGGACCAGTAAAGCTAAAAAAAAAAATATATATATATATAAATAAAGGAAAAGGAGAAATCTGAGAGAAAAATGAGTATGGAAAGCACAAGTCCCACGTGGTGTGTCAGAAGTTGTGCTCCAGCTCTGGATTTAGGATTTATAGCTCCCTCACCCAGAGCCAGCTCAGACACCCCAGGGCACTGGGGGTGCTCCAGACAGGCCCTCAGGAGGGCATTGACAAAGGGACAATGCTGCAAGGGTGGGACAAGTTGAATAAAAACCAAAATAACTCAGCACCTGCCCAGTTCTGCCTACAGCAGCATCCAACCTCTGCCAGGGCCTCCACACCCTCACAGGCAGAGATTTTTCCTAAAACCTGACCTAAAGCTGCTCCCTGGCAGTGTGAAGCCTTTTTTCTGTCACTCCAGGAAATTGTCCTCTCCATGTTCCTTGTGGGCTCCTTGCAGGCACCATGGAAGGAAAACCCTTGGTGGAGCTGGAGCATCACCTGGAGATGCAGCTCCAGAGCTGCTGGGGCTCCTCCACTGCCCTGTGACAAACCTGTGCCTCTTATTTGGGGTGATCATTTGTGCTTTGGTGATGCTTGGTGTGAGAATTCCCAGCTCTGAGCTCATTCTTGATGGGTCAGACCTTAAATTTCTACTCATGCCCTCTGATTCCTGTTTAAACGTTCTGTGAAGAATTAAATATCCAAAAGTGTTGAAGCTGATAAATCAGGCTATGAACCCTGTTCCTTTTGCCATGTGAGTCCCCCTGGAAGTGTTGGTGCTACCAGCAGTGAGCATTTATTCCACCCAGCACTCAGCATTTATTCCATCCAGCACTCAGCATTTATTCCACCATCTCTGCTAGCAGACTGAATCCATCTCAGAGAAAAACTTCAACTGTTTCATTTTGTCTGGGAGAATCCTCGTGTTGCTCTGTCAGAGCAGCATATGCTGAGATTGTCTCTAAAAAGAAAGAACCACTCAGGATTTGTGTTATTTTCTGTGGCACACCAATTTCTTTACAATTGAGCTGCTATGAAGATTTCTGCCTGGAAAACAGAGCATTAATTACGTGCCAGCTCTCAGGAGGGGCGGGAACCTTTTGGATACACCCCCTGGAGAAATTCATGTGGCTTGTGATGCCCTCAGCAGGATTGTCACACAGATTCCAGAGGGAAAAGAGGAAAGCTTTGAGTTCTGCAGGCTGAGCTTGCCTGGGTGGCAGAGGCTGGTCCTGCTGGCTGGATAGAGGCAGCAGCTCTCAGCCAGAGCTCTAGTGAGGCTGCAGCAACCAGGGATGCAGGAGGATTTTGGGGATGGCAGGAGAGGTGGGGGCTGAGCAGTGCAGAGACGTTCCTCAGCAGAGCCAGACTCCTAAGGGCCTCCAACCTATTTAAAAAGGATCATCATTCATCAGCACCATCATCATTATGTGCTGGATCGGGAGGAGGAGGGGGGTGATAATCAGCAGGAGATGATCAGCGCCTTATCACCCAGATCCTTCATCCTGCTGCTTGAACTGCAGGATTCTTTCGGGAGAGATAATTCATATTTTATCATTAAAAGTGCTGATCATAACCTCGTTCATAGATGGATATTGCTAACACACACAGAAAAGCTAACGTGATAAAATGTGAGGCTTCTATTAAATTACTTAAACTAGTTTACCTCACCTCAGCACCCCTCCCCTCCCTGCTGCTCCCGTGCCATCACAGACACTGCTTGTACATGGCACACAAAATCTATAAACTCTTTCCAGGAATACAAAAGCATTCTCTATGATGTTGATAAGAAACAGGACAGTCACTCTCCCCTGACATATTTGTTCTTTAAAAACAAATCAATGGTGCAGGGATTTGGCACCTGAATGCAGAACAACGGCTTGATGAGGCAAAGATTGTCTTCATTAAGGACATTAATATTCATAGAGAGTAGAAAATCTGACACAAGAGAGGACTCACTAACCTTTTCTCATATTAGATTTTTACTTCTTAACACAATTACAGTCCGGCAATGACTTAATTAATGCTGCTTTTTGTCAGACTGCTTTAAAGAGCTGTCAATTTGGTCCTGCAGAGGCTGTCAGTGAAAGAGAAAGACAGTCATCCAGGCTAAAAAGACACAGGAAGAAATTCAAACACTTAATAACATTCAAAGTGCTATGCAAAGTCACATATCAACCTGTATTAAGGGGAGTTTTTGTCTTTCCTCCCCTCGTACTTATGCTAATGTTTTCCAGGTGGAATGGGGGCTGCTGCCACCTCGGATGGGGAGGTGCAGGAGGAGCAAAGCCAGGGCTGTCCCCAGAGCTCGGTGGGGAGCAGAGGCACCCAGAACCTCCCCAGCCATCCTGAGATGTTGGGCTGTGCACCCCTAATTAGCGATTTGTCATCAGTCTCTGTTTTCCCTCAGTCAGGATTAATAGAAATTAATGGAGGTGTTTATTATATCTTGAATGTTTATTATATTTTATCAAAAATCACAGAAAGTACAACAGCACCTCCAGCTCCTTGCTAGAAGTGGAAAAATGGCCCCAGCTGAGGCTGCTTCAAGGCCTTTTAAAGTTAAACAAACTAATAAATGTTTAACACCTACATTATTTATACTTTTGACCCAATAATAGAGTCCCACCACCCTTAAAGTGACATTTGACCAACCAAAGGTACTCCCTTTACTACCTGAGTTTTTACTTTTATTACCTGAGTTCTGTGAAGAAGAAGATGAACAAAGAAAAAGACACCACCCCAAATTCTCCATCTTGTCCCATACCCACCACTATAAAAACTCAAATTTAAAACCCATCCCCCAGTGCACACACACACATCTCACCCACTGCACATTGGGGATTTCTAACTCATCATTCACATTTCCAAGCCTTCTCCAAGGTTCCAGCTCCAGAGCAGTGTTTGATGTTCCTGGGAGCACAGAAAGCTCCAAAACTCCAGATTTCTGGGGTCCAACACTCAGGAAGTGCTGAAGTGAAAAGGTTTGAGCTGCTCCAGCTCCTGCTCCTCCCTCATCCTCCAGCAGCCAGGGAAAGGTTTGGAAAAATCCCCCCCTGTAAGGCTGGAGGGTTCTGAAGCACTCTGGGGTTTTTAGGGCTTGGGGAGTTCCCATTGTTGCTCATTGAGGTGCAGAATTCACCTGCTTGCACTCACTGAGCTCTGTAGGGAAATGTTGCATCATTTTCTGACCTGTGTGAAAGTGAACGTGTGGTGCTGGAATGTGAGCCCTGCTTAGATTTTAATTATTTATTAAGCTAATAAATATATTTTTATTAAAATATTTAAAGTGTAATATTAAAAATATTTTTAAAATCTGCATTAGATTAGAAAAAGCTCAAAATCTGCTTTTTTCAGCTGTTGAGAATCACAGAATATCTCAAATTGGGTGATTGAGTCCAGGACAACCTAAACCTAAACGAGTGGCATCCAGAATTTGTTGCACACCTGGGCTGGGTTGTGATGCTCAAATAGGATAAAAAATCCAGTTTTACATCACATGTGCCATTTAATTCTGGGAGGTTTGTTGGCTCCTTTGAGTTTATTTTAGTAAGTGGCTTAAGGGAATAATGTAAAAAAAAAAAAAAAAGAATGTTCTTTATATACCAGCACAATCAAAAAAAAAAAGTCAGGTAAAGCACACACCAACTTTGTATGTCATGTTCTAGAAGGATAATTATCCAGAAATGTAATTATAACAAGCACCTGATTTAATCAGCACAGTTTGATCCCTGTCAGAGGTGCAGGGGACCAGAGGAGGGATGGATCAAAAGGCATGGCAGAAAGTCTGGAGATGTTTTAATGTTGAGTTTCAGATGTGAAATGCTGCTTTCCATGGTGGAAAACCTTGTGAAGTGTGTGATAATCCAAGTGAGAGCTGCAATATCTGCCATGAACCCCCAGACACAGCTGGGGTGGGCTCTCAAACACAGCTATGAACCTTCTTTAAAAAAATTAATTTTTAATTCAGGCACAACTCCTGTGCTTGGTTCAGCTCTTCATTTGATAATGCAACATGGGAAGGAGAGACAAGCTTTATTTGTAGAGATGGAAATGTGAGTCAACTTTTAAACTATTTACCTTATAAGCTGCTTATGAGGCACAGACTTTCCTTCCTCTGAAAGCCTCCTGTGAAAAAACCTTGTCTTGTTTCAGAGAACACAGAAAATTGCCCTCAAGTTGCACTGTGTGGAATATTTCACTGTGTGTGTGTGTGTGGAGGGGGCTTGGCTTTCTGGAAATGGGGCCACACCTACAAGAAATCTGTCTCCATCCCAAAAAAAATCAGGGAATCATGGAGAGAACCTGAGGATGTGTTTTCCTCCCTAGTGGAGTCCTGCAAGATTTGGACAGGACTGAGTTATGCAGTCTCAAAATGGTTGAGGAACTCTCTTGTGGACAAGTGCAGAATCACAGATTGGAACCCATTAGCTAAAAGGGACAACAAACATTTGAATAATGGCACTCACTTTTTTTTCCATTGGTTTATCAAACAAAGAATCCAAAAAAGAAAAAAAAATCTTAGAATCTTGGAGCTGGATTAAATTTCTTTGCACTGTAGATAAGAAAGCTTTTTTTAAAAAAAATCTCGTATTAGAAAGGGGAGGTTGGGTCTGTGCTCCTGCAATTGGAGCTGTGTATTTTTGGCAGCTGAAAAAATGTGTGAGTATTTTGTAATAAACATGAATGCCTTCTGCTTAAATATTAAAAAAAGGAGGAAAGCATCACATTGGTTTGGTAGCAGAGCTGGAGGGATCCAGCCTCACCTCCATGGAATTCTGCTCACCCTTGGGATGCTTTCCCTGCTCCCATCACCCCTTCCAAAGCTGCTTTATCCCAAATTTTATCCCAAATCTATCCCAGAGCTGGCCTGGGTGAGGATGTAGTGCTCGGGCTGCTGCTGTGGTGGGGCTTCAGCAGAGTTAATGAGTGGCTAATTAGCAGCTGCCTCCTGAAGGAGGGGATTTATTCTAAATAATAAATATAAATTCAGAAATCCCCTGAGCTGGGAGGAGCTGGGATCATCCCCCTGCCCAGACCCCGCAGCAATCCCAGCCTGGGCACCCCTGGCAGTGCTGTCCAAACTCTCTGGAGCCTCAGGGCAGTGCCCAGCACCCTCCAAAATCCCCCAAACCCCTCCTGACCCAGCTCCAGCCATCCCCTGGCTGCTGCCCTGCCCCACCAGAGCAGAAATTGGAGCTGCAGGCAGTGATGAGCTCTCCTCAGCCTCTGTAGATGCTACATCAACATTCCTACAATTATTTAAAAAAAAAAAAAACCTAAAAAAAAGTTTGGGAATTCGAGGTGAGCTCAGGAAGCTCCAGCCCATCCCTCTCACACAGATGGGGAATTGCTGCTGCACTGAACAGAGCTGAAGGCAGGGGGGGAGGAAGAAATAAATCTTGTTGATTTTTCTGAGTCTCTTCCCTCATCTTTTGAGTTCTTCTCCTCATCTTGCAGATCTTTTGTGGGTGAGCCAAATGTAATCAGGTTTGGCTCACTTGGAGGAATTAGGATGACTGCAAAGTATGCCAGATTTCAAAACAATTTCTAACAGTTTCTGTGATACTGTGTAAGCAACTGAAAATTGACATGTTGTGTTGTGCCCAAGTCAGCCAACTGCTGTCACTGAATAATTAGATTCTCTAGAAGAAGAGAAAGGGTTGGTTTTTTTATTTTTTTTTTCTGAACAGAATTATTAGAAAATAATGTAGTAGCTATTTTATATAGGGATAGACTCAAGTTATTCTGCTCTTACAGGCAAATTTTTAAAAATAGTTTGCATCTGGGCCCCAAAAGTGTCTTCCATGTATTTTTATATATAAAAGTATAAATAAGTTGTTTGGGCATTTTTATGCCAATGTGTGGGTACTTGCACATGGAGAAGTCATCGTTGCAGATGGTTTAATATTGTTTTTCCTAATAGGAATTAATTATTCTCTTTAATTCTTTTTATTTCATATGGCACATCAATTCTACAAATTGAGTTCTAATATCAGACATAGGTCATGATCTAATTATAGCTGGATCTGTCAGGGAGTTATGATATTTGTGGGATAGATTTAGTGCCTGATTCCCCAGGAACTTCTGCTCCTGCCAAGTTCTGCTTTCCCCCCAAGCTGGGGAGAGCTGAGCTGAGCTGAGCTGAGTTTAGCAGAGCTGAGTTTAGCAGAGCTGAGCTGAGCTGAGCTCTCTGCTTTGCTGCCTCTGTCCCTCCCAGCCTGAATTCCCTGCTGGAATAACAGGGAATCCTGGCCCTGGGGAACAACTCCCAGTCACAATCCCAAAAATAATCTGGGAGCATTGATCCACTCCCGGTCACAATCCCAAAAATCTGGGAACACTGATCCACTCCCAGTCACAATCCCAAACCTATGGAAGAGCTGATCCATTCCCAGTCATAATCCCAAAAATAATCTGGGAGCACTGATCCACTCCCATTCACAATCCCAAAAGTCTGGGAACACTGATCCATTCCCAGTCACAATCCCAAAAATAATCTGGGAGCACTGATCCCACCCCCAGTCACAGTCCCAAGAATCTGGGAACACTGATCCAGTCACAATCCCAAAAGTCTGGAAGTGCTGATCCATTCCCAGTCACAATCCCAAAAATCTGAAAACTCTGATCCACTCCCAGTCACAATCCCAAAAAATCTGGGAACACTGATCCTCTCCCAGACACAATCCCAAACCTATGGAAGTGCTGATCCACTCCCAGTCACAATCCCAAAAGTCTGGAAACTCTGATCCACTCCCAGTTACAATTCCAAACCTCTGGAAACTCTGATCCAGTCACAATCCCAAACCTCTGGGAATTGATCCACTCCCAGTCCCAATCCCAACCTCCTGGAAGAGCTGATCCTATCTGGAGCAGATCCTCCTGGAATTCTGCAGCTTTTCCTCAGCTGCAGGTTTGGAAGGGGGCAGGACAGACTCAGTTAAGTGCTGATGTTACAGCAGCTGCACTGAAATTGCAATAAGTGAAAATACAAAATTTTCTTTTCTTTGCTTGTATTTTCTAAGCTCTCATTTGCTTGTTTTGGTGATTCTATCAAACAGCAGCACAGCTTTAAAACTGTTATTTTATTTTTTATCTTACTTGATAGCACCTTCTCATGTATCCTAATTAAATCATCTAATTTATTTTCTAAGCTTGCTTTTCATAAGGGCCCAGACTAATTCCTAAAGCAATAGAAACTCTAATTTTACCAATATTTTTAACAGCTACAAAGCCCAGTGCAAAAATTTACATGACAGCAATTAATGGCAAATATTTTTATTGTGGAAGTGTTTTTTCTACCGGTCCAACTCTTGACAGAGACTCCTCAGACTGCAAATATTTCAGAAGGTGATGGTAGGGATAAATATTATGGATTTTTGAAACTTCTACTCCTTTTTCTGCCATCAAATGCAGCTGCAAAATTCAGTTGATGGCACTGGAGAGGCTCTGGTGGGACTTTGTTTCTGCCCTGAAAATCCTCCCCTTTATTTGATTAGATCCAGCTGTAAAATTCCTCACACTTTGCTGGCACTCTTACAAATGAGAGATAAATAATAAACAGTTTCTCCCAGGGCATCCTAAGCTCCATATATAAATCTATATTAAATCCAAGGTTAATGATGGTTTTTCTGCTTTATTGACAGCAGGGAGCACTTCTTGAAAGAGCTCCTAAGTGCTAAATTCTCTTTTCAGAGGTTCTTAAGCAAAATGAGACTTTAAGTTTTGACCATCTTATTCTGCCACATGCAAAAGAAAAAAAAAATCATAATTTGTTCTATTTGTCAGCTAAGGAAAGAAATATTTTTATTTCATCCAAATTATTTAGTATCTGTGACATCCCTAATTCGGTTTGGTCTTGCAGAGGGAAGTTCTCATTAGGACTTTGCAGTTCTCCCTTTTCTGGTTGAGGTGGAAGCAGCTTTAAATCATGTGGGAGAGCAGGGAAGGGAAAAAGAGAGAAAACAAGCTTTTTGAACCCTGTAATGTAAATTTGCAGACAATTATTCATTATTAAGTGCCTGAAGCATCACACCTCTCTCACCTTTGCTGGGATGTCTGAGCATCAGGGTAAACAACACGCTGCTGTCTCCTCATAATGCAGCAAGAACTTGTCAGAAACAGATTGTGATGTTGACTTCTCAATAGGGGAAAAAAAGGGCCTAAATTAGACTTCTATAAAAAGAATATTGCATATTTATTTCCACAATAACGCCGAGGAAAAACGTTAGTCAAGAAGCAAGCAATTGGGTGAATAAATAAGCTTGTCTTTGTTCTCATCAATTAAGTTATTACATCAGTTGGAAAACCAGTGAATTATAATACAGATGTTTAATGAAATACTGCTGTGCCTATAAGTCAAACTCCTATTTTGTGGTGTGATTTTGGCTGCATAGTTTTGTGTGTGTTAAACCGTATTTATTAGCTGATACCCATTATTATTTTGAGCAAGGTATAATTCAGTTGTCAGGCTCCAGCTCTGGGAAGGAGATTTAATCAGTGAGAGCCCGCTTTGCTGCTGAGCATAAAACAATGCTGGTTTCATGAAGCAATCACACCAGTGTGAAAAAATGGGATTAATTAGTATTGTACAAGAACAGGCAGCATGCTCATTAAAACCTTGTGAGCTGCCTCTTGATAAACTGCCACTTGATAGGGCCGCATTAATGTGACAAGGCAAAGACTTTATTTCCAAATCCTTTCTGATTATATCTCGCTTTTAAGTTACCTGAATCGACTCTCCAAGGCTTTTGGAACACAAAGATCAAAATTGCAGCGAGAGATCCCCAAGACACCTGGACAAAGGAGCCGTGCTCAGATAGCGAGGCTTCAAAAGACAACTTTTTTATATTTTTTTTTAATTTTTTTTGAACTCCCATTCAAACATAAATCAATAGCTGTACAGTGAGGCAGCTCCAAAGGTGGTAAATTTGCATTTACACTCAGCAGGTTGGGCTGGAACTTATTTGCTGATTAGCAGCTACCTAATGAATCCCCTCTCATCCTGCACCCAGCCCTTCCCTCACCTGTTTGCCAGGGCACAAAAAGTCTGGGAATGCTCCTGCAGCTCCCCCAGGCTCGCAGGGAAGTGCAGAACAAGGTGGGCACTCCCAGCTGATAGTTCAGCTTGGCCACTGAAGAACTCCTGGCCATATTTCTGCTTTTTGATCCTTTCTTTTAGGGAATACGAACCCAAAGCGTAGTGGATTTGTTTCTACATGACAAAACATAATAGGAGACATGCCTGAATAACAGCAGTAAATGCTGGAGAGGATGTATTTTTGATCTCGTGTATTTTCCTTTAGGCAGAATGTTTTATTCCTTACTGAATTTGCAGTGGTTCTGATGATTTACTTGCACATAATCTTGGCTATTTTTTTTTTTTTTGCCTCTCCTATTTGAGACTTAGTGGCTCTAATGAAATTACAGCTGAACTTGTAATAGTTAAGCAGATCTCTCAGCTGTTTCATGATGCAGAGGTGCTCCAAGATGCTGACTTTCCATGTAGCTTTAGCTGACATTGTATGTAAGGCAATTGTAATGCAATAGAGTTACCTGTCAGCATATATTTGTAGGTGTGGAAAATGCCACTCAGAGAACACAGATCTCCTATTCCCCGAAGCTTTTTTTTTTCCCAACTATTTTATTTTTTTTTAAGCAAAAACATCTTGTTAAACCTCAACACCCCATTACAGCAACGCCATCCAGCACCCAGCCAGAGGATTCAGTCACAAATTTTGGAATGTTTGCAGGTGCAATCCCAGCCAGGGAAAGCAGAGACTGCAGGGCAGAGCACCTGAGCTGGCTGGAGAGGGACGAGCAGGACGCTTTACAAAGTGATGTGTTGCAATATTATTAATTTAAGCCCTTAGATTTCATTGTTGTGATCTGGGTTACATGATGCAATGCAAGGTGACAGCCATTGAATTAATAGAAAATGGGATTCATCTCTTGAAATTTCACACAAAATAGGAGACAGACAAAATAAAGGGAGATGGATAGACAGACTGATAATGCCACTAATACTTTTAAATTTGAACCGAATGGGGAGATAATTTTAAACATTAATGGTATTTATCAACAGTGTGATAGCAGGGAGGGGGAATCACACTCCCTCCCCTCTCTCTCCCTCTTTCTCTTCCTCCCTTTCGTTGATTGCTTTGTTGAGCAAGTCAGTGAATATTTTACACTTTGTTTCTTTTATTTTAGCAAATGAACTGCCTCGAGCTAATGTAGTGTAAGTGGAAATTTCAAGCACCAACGTCTGCTGCATGATCCAATAATAGGAACTTTCCTTCCCTCGCAGCTCTGTAAGGCAGTGGAACAGCAAACTCCCAGTGCCTCCAGGTAGTCACATGCCTGATTTATGATTATAAACTGCAGCTCTGGAAGAGGTTAGCTAGGTAGTTTAAATCACTGCTTTCTCTCTAATGAACTGGGGTCACAGGGAAAATACTCCATGCAACAGCCTCAGCTGGGTGTTGCTATGCCCTGCATCTTCCTCCTCTGTGTTTTCAGCTGGGATAGTGATTTTTATTTTACTTTATTTTATTTTATTTTATTTTATTTTATTTTATTTTATTTTATTTTATTTTGTGATTCTTTCTTTTTAATTGTGAATGCCAGTTTGGGAAATGGTGTGATTTTTATTTTATTTTATTTTGTGATTCTTTTTTTTTAATTGTGAATGCCAGTTTGGGGAATGGTGTTCCTGAGCATTAAGAGAGATGCTGCTCGAGTTTATTGTTTGTCTTGTGCAAACTGGAGGCTGTTCCAAACGTGGTGTGGGCAGCAGCAAAAGGAATAAAAAAGGGAAGGTCAAGGCAGACACCACCCCCAGAGAGTCCAAGGAGTTTCCTTGTCCAGGAATGAACTCTTCTTGTCTGAAATCTGTGTCAGACCATTGCACCAGCATCTAAACAGAATTATAGCAGTGCTGAAGGTGCCTGAGAGATTCCAACATGGGAATATCACTGATGTCACTGAGGTGGGGTTCGGGGCAGAGGGGTTGCTGTGTGAATTCCAGGTGCCCCCCGTGCACAGCAGATCCTGTAACCCTTCCCCAGTGCCCTGCTCATATTTCCACACCAATAAACTCTCCTCAGGGGATTCTCCCAGGGGACTTTTCCTGGCCTGGTAAGCAGTTGTTGCTCTGGCTGGAGAACATTATTTGGAGCCCTCTCACAGACACCACAGCCCAGCTTTCTCCTCCTGTGCCCCTCTGTGGCTCAGAGTTTCAGACACTCCATGCACATCCACACAGCTCTTGTCACTCAAGTGCATCCAAGCAGCTCATGCTGTCACCCTCTTCCCATTTTGGGGAGGTAAAATCCTCCCTGGCAGCAATTCAGACCAAGACCTGGGGAGCAGAGGTGTCTCTCAGAGGTGTTTGGATTTGAATGTCTGTATTTAGGAGGAGCTTTAAGCAGAAATTCAGGATTATTTCAGTAATTTAGTAGGATCTGCTTTCTTCTGCCAGCCAGAGTTTGAGGTGACATCAGTACCTGGGGCTGGCTCTTCTTTCTCTGGTTCTTCCATGTCTGAGGTCCAGCTTTGATGGAAGCTGGGAAGGACTAAACAGTCCCTGAGTTCTATTATTATTATTATTATTATTATTATTATTATTATTATTGTTGTTGTTGTTGTTGTTGTTGTTGTTGTTGTTATTATTATTATTATTTCAGAATTGTTGCTCCTCTGGTTATTCTTGTGCCCTGTTGAATGCTGCTGCCTCCATGGAATTTGCTGCCCTTGCCCCTTTGGAGCAGCTCCCTATTTTCCATGCTGCTTCTCTGCCTTGTCACCATCACTTTGGATTCTGAGCCATCATTTTGGATTCTGATCCTGTGCCCCCATCACTCACAGCCTGGTGCTGCCTGCAGGTGGAATGAGCATAATCTGTGCAGTCAGTGGGGTCACCAATGGAAATATTGAATATCCCCAACCCTGCTTTGTGCAGCCCCACCCTGCCCACCAGCCTCTGGTAAATGCTCTGAGTGCAGTTTGGGACTGATTTTGTGTCCCACCAATCTCTGGTAAATGCTCTGAGTGCAGTCTGGGACTGATTTTGTGTCTGAGCTAAGCACAAGGTACCCTCCAGCCAGCAGGAATTGCTCCAGAGTCACTGCTGCCTGCTGCTTTGGGTCCACACAACCTCTTTCCCTGTAGAAGTAAATTCAGTCTGCATGAGCAAAATGTCAAACTCTTTTGCTTGGTTTCTTTACAGAATGCAGAGATTTTGTTCCAGTTTTCCCATAAATTTAAAAGAAGGAAATTTTTTCATAATCTCCCCCTAAGTTCTTTTCCTTATTCCCTTGACTTCTGTATTTTTTTTTCATTTTCCCCATTCTTCATTATTTCTCAGGAATAACTGTTAGTACCTCTGAGCTTTTTTTGTTTAAATGGAGGGTGAGGGAGAAAGGATTATAAAGCAGACAAATTATTTTAAAATAGCTAATTTAGCTAGGATTTTCTAAGCTTTCTGATCAGACTGGGTGTGGTGGTGACACTGCACTCACTCCCACAAAGAACTAAAAACCCACAGGCCATCCTGAGGACATCTGCCAAGGCTTCCTCCACCTTTCTGAGTCAAAGCAAGCTGAAAACCTTGTGCAAACCAATTTCACTTGGACTTCCTTATTATTAATTAGAGGCAGCTTTTGGGCTGCCATTTATTTCTTAGTATCTTGAATTTTCCTACTCTGCTCCTTAGACCTTGAAGAGCCAGAATCTCTCAGGACTTTGCACTTTGAGTCTCCCGTTTCTTGACAATGTTTTGTGCCCCTGATCATTTTTGGTTTGGTGGTTCAGGGAGGTTCATCCCAGCAGGGCCAGGTAAACCCTGCCCCTCCTGCTCCCTTCAGCAGGAGCTCTGGCCTCTGGGTTCAGCTCTTTATTCACAATCTGCTGTTTCCTCAACCATTCCCCTGAGTTTCTGGAGTAAAAGATTGGTTCTAGGCTCGGGATTGGATTCAGCAATTGTGCCAATCTGCAGGAAAAGGGCAAAATCAGAATTGTTCCCTCTCCCAGCTCAGCTGCTGTCAGTGCTGGATTGACACAGAGCAGTCCTTCAGAACTGCAGCTGCTCCATCCAAGATTCAATTTGGGCCCTCTGCGTAGCAGGGAGAAATATTTCTCTGCTGTAAATCACTTAGTTCAGACAGAATCCTCAAGTTGTTTTCATGCAGAATCATACAGGGACCTAATTTTCTGTGATGGCTGCTCCAGTTATTGCATCACAAAAATTCCTGACTATGGAGCAGCAGGTTTCATTCATTCCATAAATAAAGGCTGTGACTGGAATAGGCCATGAGTGTTCCTCCTGGGAAAAGCACACATTGCATTATCTGTGAGGAAAATGTGGCTTAAATTGCATTCCTGCAACTCCATGCTGCCTGCTGCAGAGTTCATCTCTGAGCGTGCTGAATGGCACCCTGAGCAGCAGGGCCATGCAAAGGCAGCTTTCCACATGCCCATGGAATAATTCAGGTGTGAGGGCACTCCTGGAGGTCACCTGCTTGGCTTGGAGGAGGCAGCAGTTGGCACCTCAGAGCTGTAATTGGGAATTTAATTTCATTCCCATTCCACCTGCTTGGGTGCCAGGACTCTGGGCATGGAAATCAGAGGGAGTTTACAGTGAAAACTCATGGATGCCTCAGCTCGCTCTGTAGGGAAAGGAAATCCACCTAGAGACTTTTCACACTGAAATTCCCAAATTATTAATGATTTTTCACAATTTTGGAAACCTGCTTGCATGCACTAAGGAATGATCCTGGAAACGTTTCAGTTGAGTCTTGGCATCAGCTGTTGAGAGGGAAGATGTTGCTGGCTTTATGTGTGAACAAAGCCAAGGAAATCATGACCTCAATGTGTTTTCTTTCTCTGAATTATCCTGTGTGTTTGGAGCTTTACTTCTGAGCTTTCACTTCTGTGCATTGCAGTCCCCCTGACCACAGAAAAGTGGGAACAGTGTTGATCAGTTTTTTTTCAATTTTTCTAAAGCAGGTCTGTGTGGTGCTTCTGGATTTTATGGGAAATGCATTTTAAAAAATAAGAAGTATGAAAATATTCTGCACACAGTGTTACCCCTCCAATGTCAGGTTAAGTCTAGAACAGCTTTTGTGCAAAATAATCACCAGGTGATGAAGAACAGCAAAATTCCATTGTGGATGCCCTGGACTGTGAGGGGGATTTATCTGGTGGTGTTTTAATTACAAAAGGGCTGATGTTGTGAGATGAACTCTGGCAGGGTTTGTGCAGCATGCCCAGCATGTGGGAATTTTGGGAAATGCCTCAGCCAGGCTGGGGCTCACACAGAACATTGCTCTGCCATGGGGTCCCTTGAGACTCCCCAGATCCCTGCAGCCTGTTCAGGAAGGACCCTAAGAGCAATTTAAAAGCCCAGGTCACTCCTGGGGAAGTGGAAATCGATGCTGTGCCTGTTCCAGCGGGCTGGAGTGGGCTCAGTCTTAAGGGAAGAGGATTTTACACAAATTCTGTGTGTGAGGCAGGTCCTACAAGGGTGGGGCTGTTCTGCAGTGGGGGCTGCTGCCCTCCCCTGATGAATTTTACCCTGGTTGGGTTTGAGCTGAACCTGAGCTGGGCTGGGTGATGCTGAACTCCTCCTTCAACCCCTTCCCTTCAGCCCAGCTCCCCCTCCTCATTTTTGGATGGATGGATGATGGATGATGGATGGATGGATGGATGGAGGGATGGATGGATGATGGATGGATGAATGATCGATGGATGATGGATGGATGGATGATCGATGGATGGATGGATGGATGGAGGGATGGATGGATGATGGATGGATGAATGATCGATGGATGATGGATGGATGGATGATCGATGGATGGATGGATGGATGGAGGGATGGATGGATGATGGATGGATGAATGATCGATGGATGATGGATGGATGGATGATCGATGGATGGATGGATGGATGGAGGGATGGATGGATGATGGATGGATGAATGATCGATGGATGATGGATGGATGGATGATCGATGGATGGATGGATGGATGGAGGGATGGATGGATGATGGATGGATGAATGATCGATGGATGATGGATGGATGGATGATCGATGGATGGATGGATGGATGGAGGGATGGATGGATGATGGATGGATGAATGATCGATGGATGATGGATGGATGGATGATCGATGGATGGATGGATGGATGGAGGGATGGATGGATGATGGATGGATGAATGATCGATGGATGATGGATGGATGGATGATCGATGGATGGATGGATGGATGGAGGGATGGATGGATGATGGATGGATGAATGATCGATGGATGATGGATGGATGGATGATCGATGGATGGATGGATGGATGGAGGGATGGATGGATGATGGATGGATGAATGATCGATGGATGATGGATGGATGGATGATCGATGGATGGATGGATGGATGGAGGGATGGATGGATGATGGATGGATGAATGATCGATGGATGATGGATGGATGGATGATCGATGGATGGATGGATGGATGGAGGGATGGATGGATGGATCCATCCTTCAGGCACTCCTGCTGCACTGGATGCCTACAGACCCCAGAAATACGAGTTGAGGTAGTGGGCTGTGCTCACTTTCTGGGGCAGAGTTTTCTCAGCCCTGATTTCTGCACAGCAATCTTGTGACAGCCACTTTAGTCCCAGGGGATGGAAATCTCTGGGTTTCTGCCCATCTGGAGGAGTTTCTGCACTCTGAGTGCTGTGGATTTTTAGGGATTGCTGTGGGGCCCCAGTTGTGGATGTGATCTTCTATCTTCACCCGTCTCCAGTTATCCAGAGATAATCAGATATTAGAGAAGGTTGGAAATTTGTCTCCTATTAATTATTTAGGAAAAAAAGTGATAAAAGACTCTGATCTTGCCAGTGTCATAAGTAATGTCACTTAGTAAAGTGACTGGCACTAGCTGTAGGCTCAGATATGCCAATTATAATTAAAGCCATTATTTTCAAATACAGTTCAGTTTATTCCTGGGGAAAAGTAAAGAGAATTTTAGAGTGACAAATCTCCCTGGAAAATGCAAACTTGACAAAAAGCCTGTGCTTTCAGATTACCTGTAATAATTTGGTTTCAGGTTGGAAATTAATACCACATTAAAACATATCCTTTAAAATGAGTGTTGACCAACCCAGCATATTGTACAACATCCAAATATGTTGTGTCTGTCAGAATCAGCTGGAGGAAGCCTCTGTGACTTGCAAAGCAGAAATGACATTTAGTTCTTACATCAACAGCTCTCAAACATCTCTAGTGAGGTTTGCAGAAAGGTTCTGAACCCCCACCCATTAAAAATCTGATGCCCATTCACAGATTGAAAGGTAACCAAATTGCCACTGATTTTTGAGAATTAAAACCAAAGATACTGTGCTTTTTCCAGGTAATTATGGTCTGTTAATAGAGAATCATTGATAAAACTGGAGGTTGGTTCTTCCCTCCCTCATGCACAGGGAATTTTGGGAAGCTGTGGGACACCCTGAGGCATCTCTGACCTTTGGGGGGCTTTGTGCCTAAATCCAGGAGGATTCCCAGAGATACAAACCCCAGCACAGCTCCATGAGCAGAAAATCATCCCTTGGGAAAGGGAGAGGAGAGGAGAGGAGAGGAGAGGAGA
>VXBI01001482.1:0-38319 GCA_013397375.1 Toxostoma redivivum | reverse complement strand
AGGAGAGGAAAGGAAGAAGAGAGGAGAAGGAGAGGAGAGGGAAGGACACCAGGGATCTCCGAGTGCCCCAACCGAAGCCAAGACACGCCCCAGAGGTCCGGGCCGAGGTCTGGGTGCAGGGGATGAACAGAAATGCTGCCACTGACCTTTGCCTGTGCCAGTCCTGCTCAGATCCCCGGGGTTCTGCTCCCTGTGGCTCCATGCTCGGGGTGGGATGGGAGCTGCCCTGCCCAGGTGCTGCTGCTGCTCCCCAGGGACTGCCCTGTGCAGGAGCTGAGCTGGACACCAGGCACTGATCAAATTCCTGCTTGCACTGCAGGTGACGAGGATCTAGGCAAGAAAAGTTGCTGTAGCTGAATTTTTTTCATTCTTGCCTGCTGCACAGGGCAGCTATTTTGTTGTTATTGGCAGACTGAAAACCTTGGCTTTGTTTTCTGCCCTGCAATCTCGTGGTGCTGTCCCTCCTGTTCCCAAAGCCTCTGGTTAGAAGTGTTTCCATTTGATATGATTAATAGCTCGTGGGAGTGATCTCTATTAAGGACTCAAAGCTCAATTTCAAATATTTTTGTGGCGCTTCTGGTGGGCCTTGCTGGGATAAATTAAGCCTATTTTTCCCCTGATTGCTTCGCTGGATCTCTTTGTAACTTCACCTTGTATTCCTTTCTGTTCAATACTTTTCAAAGTACTGAGAGTTTAAAGAGGTACAATAAATCCCAGATCAGTTTTTAATGACCATGGTAAGCCTGCTTGTAATATGTCAGTAAGCTGAGCCTAAAAGCCAATGGGGAATAGGCCATTTCTGCCTTAGTAATTGCCTCCACAGAAAGATTTATAATGTCATTATCTGAATCTACAAGAAATAACTCATAGAGCTGAAATACCCTAAAAAAATATTACAATTCTCTTAAAATCTAGTCATTCATAAATGCTAAATCATAAAACTTTTTCCAAGATGGTTTATGTTAAAAATAAAACACGGCCAAAATATAAATGTAATTTATTTTTTTTTTTCCTGATCAGATCCCCGGTTCTTTATGGATCTGTTTTTGGGCAGGGGATGGTGCAGGGCTTCAAACACACAGTGCTGAGCAGAGGATGAGCCCTCCCAGCCATCCCTCTTTATTTGTGTGTGATTCCAGGGGGGAAGAGTGTTAGTTAGCAATGCAATAAAATTAATTTTAGCAGTGAAAAACCAGTCCCCCCTTCTCCCTGCAGGGTGCTCCCATGGAAAGCCCCAGTGAATGTCCTGATGGATGTACTGCAGCCACTGCTGCTGCTTCCCTTGCCCTCAGCATTCCCCAATCAGCAGATATCATTCATTTCCTTCAAAAAGCAGGAAATGTACTCTTCAATTTGTCTGGTGTTTAATAAAGTGCTAGAATTACCATAGCTACCCTCATCTGCTGCTGCTTTAATACACTGGCAGATTTATACTAATTTCAGGCAGGCTGTACTGCTCATTGCAGCAAGCTTGTACACTTAAAAGGGCACTGGCAGGGGGCTTTTTTCTTTTTTTTTTAATCATAAGGGCCTCATTTCTATTTCCCTGAAGATTTTGAATTAGTTTACTCTTTTTTTTTCTGTGCTGTTTGTCCATAGTGTCTGATTTTTTTTTTTTTTTGCCGTGGATTTTTTTCTTTTTCAATTATCTTTCACCCATTGTTTAGATAAATATTATTCCCTGACATGTCTGGAGATGTGTTGTAATGCAGATGCTTCAACTCAGTCGAGTGGTTCCTAAAATCAGCGAGAGGTTTCCAGTCTGACACAGTCTGATTCTTCCCTGAAGTTCAAATTAAACTTTTCCAGGGTCCAATATCTGCTCTTAGACTGTAAATTATGGAGGCTAGCACCCTTTTAAAGTGTGGCAGTTCTGTTATTAACTTGAATAGGTCCAGGATTTCATTCCATGTCCCATATACTTCAGAGCACAGACATATCCATAAGTAATAAATTATTACTCATTTCTGGTGAGCATTATAAACTTTCAGGTTCTTTGCCTCAAAGAAATGAGCTTCCTGAAACAGAAATTATTTCCCAGGCAGAGCACTCTCATCTTCATAAAGTCTCCTGCATCTGGGGTCTGGGAAAACAATACTGATCAATTTATTTCCTGAGCTTAAAAATTATTTATCAGCAAGCAAATGTGTGCTGCTGCCTCTGGGTGTGTGCACCCAATCCTTGCTGATATTAGTGGGAATATTCCTTTGCACAGAGATCAAAACACCTTGTAATACCCCCATCATTTGTGAGCCTCTACTGAGCACATTTTTAGCTTTATTTTAAATGTTTCCATGATTTCTGGGGCAGTGTGATGGGTGCTTTTCAGCTCTGAGCCCCCTGAAGGAGTCAGTGACAACTAAATGAAACTGGAATTTTGTGTGCTCTGTGTTAAGTTGATGTGTTTAGGAAAGGAAAAAAAAAATCAGGTTTTCTCTGAAATCCTCTTTTCCTTAAGAAATGCTGCACACTGAGTACAGGCAGATTTCTAATTTGAAGTAAACTTGATTTATTGTTGATCATGAGATTTAAAGCTAACCTGGACTGAGATCAGGGTATAACAACTGAAATAAAACCCCGTGGATAAACTTGCAAGGTGGCTGAGCTGTGTGGGGCCACATCCTGCAAATAAATTACTTTCCTCAGGATTGCTGATCATGGCATTGTAGCAGGGAGAGCCCCACCACAAGGAAGGATGAAAATACAAAAATCTCCTTTTGCTCCTTGCCCTGCAAGCCCCTGCTGCAAGGGGTGCAACAGTGACAAGCCCTGGGATTCCCTGGGTGCCCTGCACCTCTCCACTGTGTGCAGCAAATGTTTCCAGGAGCTGAGGAAGGGCTCAAGGGCTCTGGGGATGTTCTGGGGGTTGAAATTGCTGCTGCCAGCCCTGGGGTGGGGTTTTACCTTTGCCCAGAGCCCAGGGTGCTCCTGGGGCTGCTCTGCCCCCCCGAATTCCCAGGGAAGTTGATAAAACTCTGGAAATGTGATCTGTGAGGGCTTTTCCTTGCGCAGCAGTTGTGGGGGGTTGAAGAATTTTGATGCTGATTCTCCCTCTCTCATGAAAAATATTCCCCAGCTCTCTCCTTGGTACTTCCCACCAGGCAGGTTTTTCCCTGAGACCTTTGAGGAATGATTAGCAGCTGTCAGAGGGAGGATGTTTGCAGCTGGATGGTGTCGGAGTCTGGGACATCCCTTTGGGATCCAGAGCTGCTGAGACCCTGTCAGGGGCTCTGAGACCCTGGGATGATCCAAAAACATCTGTGGGGTTGATTACAGCCCTTGGAACAAATCACCAGCTTTAGATGAGAACTTAAAAGTCACATAAGTTTAAGTAGTGTTATCATAAAGTGAAAATACAGATTGTAGGATTTTTGGGAATGGGGATTTTAGAACACAAGATGGAGNGATGGATGGATGGATGGATGGATGGATGGATGGATGGATGGATGGATGGATGGATGGATTCTCCTGGGATCTGGTCCATCAGCAGGTCTGCATTCAGAACATCTCCAGGTGCTGGCTCAGAGCAGGTGCCAGGGGAGCAGGGAGCTCACTCAGCTCTGTGTGCCAGCTCAGCCCTGCTGCAGCAGCACGGGGCTTTGGACACCTGCAGGAGCAGCTCCCTGAAATCCAGCTGCTTTCCATGGTGTCTGTGGGATCCCCAGGCAGCCCAGGGCAGGCTCTGGCTCGTGTGACACTCACAGCTCTCTTGGTGATGTCCCCTTGTGACCCTGGGCAGGGAGAGCAGCACTCCAGCCCTGATGTAAAGGCTGGATTTGCTCTTCACAGCTCAGAAAAAAATCGGTGACTCCTTTAGGAAGTGCCCTGTTGTTGTTTTGTCCCCACTGCTTCAAAGGGAATGACAAGTTCATAGAGCCTCAGCACTCAGGATGCTCCTGTGAGAAGGCAGAGCACGTTTCAGGACTCAGGAATGCTTTCAGAGCATTTCAGGAAACCTTTTCAATTTATTCTCCCAAAAACTAAAAGGTGTTGAGTGAAGCAAATTGCATCACTGTTAGTGTTGGGAAGGAATGCCTTGGTCTGTGCAAGTGGAGTAATTAGTTATGGGTGAGAAATCTCATCATGAGACATCTTGAGACAGGGAAAAAGGACCCAAATAACTCATAAACACACAGCCAATTCATTGTGTGCTTCCCTGAAGAGGACAGCTGTGCGAGGAAGGTAAATGGAGAAAATTAAGTTGCTTGTTGGAAACATTTAAAGCAGGAAAGGGAGCTGGAGAGAGAGAGCCCATCTCAGGGAAGGGCAGGCAAAGTCATGACTTAAAATTCCTGTGCTGTGATGGCTCCTACACAGTTAACAGAGATTTGTTCTGCCTTCTTTTTATTGTGTCATTCAAATAGAAAATGTGCAAAAATTTTAGGTGAATTCTTTAAGATTTTTTTTTTTAGAAATCACGATTGTGTTCTGTGCAGTTTAAGGCTCTTACTCCTGCCTGGCTTCCTGCAACTTTCCACTCTCAAAACCAACTGCACCAAGAGTTTGGATAAATTATCCTGATATTGGCCCGTGTGTAATGTATTCTAATGAAATATAAGTGTACAGGTCAAAAAAGAAATATTTAATGGGGGTGTTTACCAGTTGGTGATGGGGATGGAGAGCTCAGAATACACCAAGACTGAGCAGTCAGTGAATCTGTCACTGACATAAATCAGCCCCACTCCCTCTGCATTTCTAATTGTCTCCCTAAAAAGGTTTTAGTCAACCCCTTAAAATGATGATCACACAAATGCATTTTTATATCGCCTGTTTGCTTTTAGTTATGCAAATTTGTTCAAGAGAAATGATGTACTCAAACTGCTCTAAAATTTTTAAACCCTACAGATGTCTGCAGTGTGAGAGAATGCTAAGAAGAAAATAATACTTTTTATTCAGATGTGGGAATGCTCTGATTTGGGGCTTAGAGCTGGTTCTGGGTAGGAGTAAAGCAGGGCAGGGTTGGGGAGTGTGGGGTTGTGGGATTCTTCAGGCATCCCATTTCAACAGCAGCCTGCTACAGAAGTGGATTAAGCTAGAGATGAATGCAACCTCCAGTCAGACATTTTTTTGTACCATTATTAAATTAATTTATTAAATATAGTAATTGAAATGAAGTTTCCAGAGTGCACAGGCTGCTTTCAAGGACTTGGGGTTAGCAGCAGTGGCCAGAGCAGCTTTGGGAAACCCAGCCCTTGCTTCTGGGGTTAAATGTTGTCCTGGAGCGTTTGGGTGTTCCCAGCCAGGGTGGTGATGCTGGCATGGCCCACAGAACGTCCCTGGCAGGGAAGGACGAGGCTGGGGAAGGAATGGGGAGCTCAGGAGCTGTGACCTGCACATCTGTGTGAGAGCTGGCACTGCTGCAGGGCCAGGGCAGTGACCAGAGTGTACAGCTGGATCTGTGTGCTGGAGGTGTGTGCATGGATGGATGGAGATAGGGAGATGTGGAGATATGTCCTACTGTAGCTGCTACAGCTGGGGCAGGACACAGCCCTGTGCCACATCCATGTGCCAGTCCCTGTGCCCAATCCCTCTTCCAAACCAATCCCAGTTTCAGTCCCTTTTCCCATCCCTGTGCCAGCCCCTGTGCCACATCCCTGTGCCCAATCGCAGTTTCAGTCCCTTTTCCCATCCCTGTGCCCAATCCCTCTTCCAAACCAATCCCAGTTCCAGTCCCTGTGCCTCATCCCTGTGCCCAGTCCCTGTGCCAATCCCTGCACCCCATCCCTGTGCCATCCCCTGTTCCAACCCCTGCACCCCATCCCTGTGCCATCCCCTGTTCCAACCCCTGTGCCCAATCCCTCTGCCACATCCTTATCCCCAATCCCTGTGACCAGTCCCTGTGCCTAATCTGAGTGCCACATCCCTGTTCCAGTTCCTTTTCCCATCCCTGTGCCCAATCCCTGTGCCCCATCCCCTGTCCCCAATCCTGTTCCAGTCCCTTTTCCCATCCCCTGTGCCCAATCCCTGTGCTAGTCCCTTTTCCCATCCCTGTGCCAGTGCTGAAAGCTGAGTTCAGAGCACTCCTGGAGGCTCCCTGGGCTGTGCCAAGCCCATCTCCAGCCCGGCTGGCACCTTCCAGCAGCTGAGTCACCCTCACACACTGTGCAGGATGTGGGAATGGGAATCCTGTGTGTGATTTTAGGGATTTCAGAGAGCTCTGCATGGCCCCCGATCCCCAGGGCTGTGCTGGTGCCTGGCACTGCCCAGCCCTGCTGTGCCTTTGGGATTCAGAGCACTCAGCCTTTGGAAAACAGCCTGCACCCACTGATTTACAGCCCGGGAGAGCTGATTAAAAAGTCACTCGTTAAAAAGGTATCTTTTATTCTAATTGCTAAATATTTTCTGGTGTGGTTAGTGGGGCTCACCTTTAGGGTGATGGATGGGAGCTGGCTCTCCTCCTGAGCTGCTGAGCCCTTGGCTCTGAGATTTGTACCAGTGGCAGAGGTTTGCAGTGCTCTGCATTTCCATTTCAGAGGAATAGCAGCACCTCTGGATTGGGTAGGGTTTGGAACCCTGGCTTTGTGTCCCAAAGACCAATTTCCTCTCTAACAGAGAAATTATTTAATTCATCCCCTTCCCTTTCCCAGCATTTGCAGTTGAACTTATCTGTCATTAAATATTCCTGGAGTTCTGTATAAAAAGCATCACCTCCAGCCAGCTGAGGTTGTAGGATTTTTTCCAAACCCTGGAAGCTGGATTGCCAAACAGCACAAGAGAGATGTGGCAGCAGTGTTTGCTGGGGCAGGGCAGGAGGGAAACAGGAGGAATTAAAAAAATAATCTGATTAAAGGAGGAAAAGATGGTTTTCAGCACCATCAGTGCAGTGATTGCTGGTTGTGCTGCACGGGATGGAGATGGGATAGGCAGGAGGGACCAGAAGGAATCCAGGAAAACAGGGGGAGCAGCTCCTGGCTATTCCAGAGGGAACCTCGTGGCTCTGTGGGCAATCCCAAGGGAAGGAGAGCCATCCTGCTGGGATGGAATCTGGAATTCTGAGCAGGATCCGTGTCAGGACAGATCCCTACAGAAGCATTTTTAACTCCACTCAGCCCTCCAACCTCATCCTCACTGCTTTCCTAGCAGAACAAAAGAACCATTAATGACACCAATTAACCAGTGTAATTCTCATTTACACCTCTTTATTACCTTCCACACACAGTATGTGATACATTATACATCCCATTAATTGTTAACATACATGCAAGTCGAGATCTTTTATTATCCCGGGTCATCTATCATTGATACAGAGATATAGATATTTTATAGCTGAGCACCTAGCACTGGTGTAGAGCAGAATCTATAACCAATCCCAGAGCAAATCTGATCGTGTTATTGAGCCCTTTAGAAATGCTTTATATGTAATTTAGCTCCCAGACAGCATTTTAGAGAGGGGAACAAAAAAAAGTGGGATTTGGGGTAAATAGTGATAATTTTTTAGGAATTTTTTTTGAGAATTTGAAATTATTTTTGCCATTTTAAAGACAGAGGTGTAGAACTGTAAATTTCACTGATTTAATTAGTGCAATTGTTTTCTTTTAATTAGCGGACAACACAAAATAATTAGTGAAGGGGTGGCATTTAAGGGGAATCTAGGTGGGAGATATTTTTCAAAATGCCAACAATTTTTGAATTTTTAAAAGACAGAAAAACCCAAATGATAATGCAACAGATGAAGCATCATTTGCTTATTCCCTGCACAACTCCACTTATCAATGAGCTGCACAGTGCCCACAACTATTGATATAAAAATTGTGAAACCTGCTTTAGATGCCCAGTTCAGGTGGCTAATCTGGCATATTCTGATCCTAAATTCCAACTGCATTTTCCTCTCTTCCTGCTCTGTAAAATCCCCTAGAACACTGATTTCCCCTCTAGAGGGAACAAGACAAGCACAGGTTCTTTTTTTTCCCTGATTTCTCTTTCCCCCCAGCCTTGCCTGGCAGCTCCAGGAGTGTCAGGATGAAGCTCTGAGGCACAAGGAATGATTTTGGGGATGCCAGGAGTGTCAGGATGATGCTGTGAAGCACAAGAAATTATTTTGGGGGTGCCAGGAGTGTCAGGATGAAGCTCTGAGGCACAAGGAGGGATTTTGGGGATGTCAGGATGAAGCTCTGAGGCACGGGGAGGGATTTTGGGGATGCCAGGATGGTGCTCTGGGACACAAGGAGAGATTTTGGGGATGTCAGGAGTGCCAGGATGATGTTCTGAGGCACAGGGAGGTATTTTGGGGATGTCGGGATGGTGCTCTGAGGCACGGGGAATGATTCTGGGGGTGCCAGGATGGTGCTGTAAGGCACAAGGAGGGATTTTGGGGATGCCAGGAGTGCCAGGATGATGCTCCCAGTGACAGGGAGGGATTTTGGGGACGATGATGATGATGATGATGATGATGATGGAGCAGATCTCCATCTCCTCCCTGCTCAGCTCCCAGCAGAGCTGTAAAATCTCCCTGCCTGCTCCATCCTCTGCTCCTTCACCCTCACGCAAGTTTAGTGCAGAATAATAAAAATAAAACCAATAATAACATATAAAGGAAAGCATCTGTGCATCTGCCGTGCTGACTCGTGCTCCCAGCTCTGCATTTGTGCTCCAGGCAGAATTCCCAGGATCTGCAGGAGCTGGGAAATGCTGCAGTGCCTGCTGCTGTGGGAATGCCCTGCCATTCCTGGGTGCCCACCTGGGCCTGCTGCACCCAAACCCAGCTCCCATTAGCTAGATCCATTAATTAGAGCCAATCAATACTAATTAATCATGGCTGGTGTTTTAGCAAAATGAATGGCAGCAGCAGTTGGGGACTTTGCCCGTTGGACTTTTGTCTGTTCCACACAAAATGTTGATATATTCACAATTCTGGATGCATTTAGGGTGGGAGTGATTTGAGGCTAACAAACAATTAGCGATTAAACAATTAAATGGCATTGCCTGAGCTGGGGATGACCCTAAATAGCGTTTGTGTGAGCAGAGCCCCTGCAATAAATACATTTAATGTGCTCAACCATATTTAAGCTCACACAGGGTTGCTATGTGAATAACTGCCCCAAAATTGACAGTTTTCATTGTCTGCCGTTTCTGTGATTTCTTTTCTTCATTTGCCTACACTTAAATTTTAATTCATTGGAAAAAAAAATAAAAAAGAAAAAAAGAAAAGAAGAATTTTGATAATGGCATGGGTTACAAGAGCTTTACCTCAAAAATATTTGATGTTTTTTCTAATTATATCTTGTACCACCTCTGAGCTTTTTAGGTGACTCTTCAGACCAGTATCAGTAAACCCTCAATAATTTTATAATCTCCAGTTAAAGAAAGAGAAAGCCAAGCTGTGCATGACTTTTTGAGTTATCCAGGTTCAGTAAAAGGAATTAGGAGAGCCTTGGAGGGGTTTGTGTGAGCTAACACTGAAGGGCAGAGCTCCCCTGCTGAAATCACAGCTGAATATTCTGTGACCACCAGAAAAAAAACCAAAAATCCCTTTCAGTTCTTTTAAGGAGGTGTTTAGCACTTTACAAAAATCAAATTTCCTTTGCTGTGGTGTTGTTTTAAGAAGGGATGTTAAGGTTCTAAGACAGAAGAATATTCCTAGGGAGACTTTTAGAAATGCCTAAATCGGTAAGATGATTAACAATCAGATTTTTAGCAGGTTAAAGATTTATTTTTAAGACAAAAAAACAACAACTTTGTTGCACATGAGTTTAGATGTTGTTCACATTTGCTGAAATGTTCAGACTGCTTTAAAGTGATTTTTGTACAGCTGGTGGGCTCTGCTTTTATTTCTCTGTGCAGCCCATCCTGGTGTCTTTTCTTTGGTGAATCATCCCATAAGGTTGTTTGTGACTTGTTTAAATTTATCTCCCTTTAAGCATTAACCACATCCTACCTTTTAATTATTTCATATCTTACTCTTATTTTTTATCCCATATTTAAAATTCAGGGCATTTATTGCCACGAATTAAAAGACAACGAGACCAAGCCATAGTTTACTGACAAATGTAGCATAAATAAAAAGCTTGAACTTCCAGATTAAATTATTCATTCTTGGCTCCATCTCCAGCAAGTTCAGGCAGCTCTGAGGCTGTTCCCAGAAGGAATGATGCAGGAGTGAGGCAGTTCCCAGAAGGACTGGGCACAGCAGGAACATCCTTTTATTCCCACTTTTAATCACTTTTAATCATTTCTGGATTTCAGGGATGGGGGTGCTGAGGATCAAGCAGTAAATCCTTGCTCTGTCCTGAGCAGAAATTCTTCCTCACCTCTGGAGCTGGGGAAAACCCAAACTCCCTCAGTGGGAGCTGGGAGAGAGGCTGAGCTTGTGGATTGGACAGACAGAACCCTAAAAATCCATTTATTTTAAAAACAAAATATCCAGTGATGCTGTGGATCTCTGAGCCACAGAATCCTGGGGTGCTCCAAATTCCCAGATAAAACCCATCATTCCTGTTTTTCCTCTAATTTTATTTTTTTCCCCAGCAATCCACAGATTTCTGATTGATTATAACTGCCCCCATTCAAATTAAGCAAAGCAGTAAATCTTTAATTTTTATTAGTACATACCAAGTCTATTAGCAGCATTTTTATTTTCACATCACAAGCCACACTCAGCAGCATTTTTTTTATTTTGAAGCTTCCTCTGTCTGCTGGTAATTGTGGAGAGTCAGGATTAACTCCATTCAGAAGAGGGGAATGGGTTCAGAATCATTGGGGATTTTGATTGAAATAAAATCCTAATGGGAAATTGTTTTGTGAGGCAGAATGAAGGAGAGGCAAGGTGGGCAAAGCTCAGCAGAGCTCCTCAGGTTGCTCAGGAGCATTAAAATGTGAAATTTGTGAAATTCTCAAAGTGAAATCCCCAATTCATGCAAGCCTGGAGGTGCAGGGGGGGCCCAGAGAGGAGTTTTGTGGGTTTTGTCCTTCTGAGGAATCTCCCAGCTCCACTTTTTGCAGGTGGGTTCCAAAATAACAGAGCAGGTGGCATTTTTAAGGAATTCAAAGCAAACCTGCAATTTTAGTGGAGAAAGGTGATAAAACTCCAAAAGAAGGCCAGGATTTGCAGTGACTTTAAGCCAAGTTTTAAATCCTGTTCATCCAAAGGAAGTTTTTATTTTTTAATTGATAAAATCCCTCTGGTGCCTCTGGCTGTTGAGATTCACAGGATGCTGTCAGGGTAAGGAAATTTCTGGTGTGTGCTGGAATATCCAGGAAATGGGGTGGGAAGCAGGGAACTGGGACAGCTCCCAAGGAGTTAAATCAGGAATTTCAGGGAGAAGTGTGGCTGAGAAACAAAGTGATGATGGTTTGGCAACCACAGCAAACACCTGGATCCAGCACCAGCACTGTCCTGCAGAGAAAGGCTTTTGCTTTAGAACCCCAATTTTTCAATTATTTTGTGCAGAGGTGAGTTTTTACCACGTGAGAGAAGCCCTGAAGTCTAATAGAGACTTTTAAGTAAACCTCACAAAGCTCTAATCTCTCAAAAGCTCCCATGTTCTTCTCCTCTGTTCCTATTCAATTTTTAATAAGAACAATTCCATGCAGCTCTAAAGCATGGCTCAATTAAGAAATATTCCTACCAGGCATCTTTGAAATCTTGGGAGGTTTTTCCTTTTTTCTTTTTTGCTTTTTTTTTTTTTTTTTTTTATTTACCCCTAGAAATCTCAATTTTGGTTGGCTGGAGTTGAGAGGAGGAGTTTGTCTTTAATTGCAAGCCCCACTTCCCACTGTTATTTACAAGCAAACCAAATAACTTTCAAAATCTTGTGTTTTGTGCTTCAAGGAGACCATGGAACACATTAGTGCTGTATTCTGAATTTACAAAAAGGATCTTTGATCTAATTCCCCAGACATTATCTGTCCAAAAAGTATCTCTAGGTCATGAGATGTAATTAAAAAAAAAACCCCAAGTCTGAATCAGAATTTCAAGCCCAGGTATTTTATAGTAATCAAACCTTAACTGCTTTATGATTCACTTTTATTTTTATAGTGTGTGGCACTCTTCTTGCTGCTCTGCTTAAGCTTGGATCAGCATTTCCATTATAAAATGCTGCTTTCAGGGCTTTAGAACTTAGCTGCAAAAAATTTACTGGGAGTTTAGGATGGCACTATGACCTGAGTGGAAAATCATGTTTGTAGAGAATACATGGCTGCCAATATGCATAAAATTTTTAGAATTTTTTTTTTTTTTGGGCTTTTGGAGCCCTCCTGTCCCACAGAACAGGTCTCACTTGGGCTGTGCTCATTCACAATTCAATAATTGAATACCAATAATTGTTTAAATCTGCCTCTCAGAACTTGGGGTGTGCTGCACATCCCCTCACCCCCCAGATAGAGGAACTAAAAATTCCCCTAAATTTTTCATCTCTGCTCTTTAATCAATGTTATTCCTCCAAGAATGGCACCCAAGAATCCCACAGCACCTGCCAAAATCTCCTGAAAAGAGGAACTGGTTTGGTTTGCCAAGGACATTGATTTATTGTGTTACAGCCCAGGATCAGCTGGGCTGGGCTTTGGTGAGCAGCTGATGGTCTCAGTTTTAGGCCTGACCTGAATCTGTAAAAGCCTTGGTGTGTTATCAGAGCATGGAAAAGATAAAAACTCCTGAGTTTAGCAGGACTTGACCAGAGCTCTGCCAAAGGGAAGCAAAATTCCCTGTACAATTTCCTAGAAAGGTTCCCTTTACAAGGCAGTGCCTAACTGGCTTTTTTAGGGGATGGAAAGTCTGGATGGCATTTTTTAACCTAAACTCCACAAAATCCAGCCTCTGCTTTGTGGTGTGGGGATGTTTTTGACTTTTCAGCAGTGGGGCTGTGGCCTTTGTTACTCCACACTATTTTCTGCTCAGTCCTTTGGATGTGTTTCTTTATCATTTTTTCATGTTTGTTTGTTTTATTATTTTTTTTTAACTTGAAGGTAAATGGCAAAACGCCACAAAGCATGGAGATTTAATTTTCTGCATTCCACTTTATTGTGCATTTATATCTTAATGAGAAGCAGCTCTAGGAGTTGTCTCCTCAGCTGAGCTGAGTTTTGGGATCTGAGCTTTCCTTTTGTGCAGAACTCCTGCAGACAAAGGCCAGCTGCTGCCAGCTGTGGCCACCCCTTATCCCCAAATTAAATCATCCTTTCACTCTCTGCCAGGCTCATCGTTAAGAGAACCAAAGCTCCCAAAATTGGAAAGCTGAGTGGGAGGAGTTCCTAAATCACCTGTGCTGATAGTTTGGGTACCCCACGATCACCCATCAGTGAAAAAAAAAATCTCCTGGCTGGAAAAGGACAAAGCTGGAGGGGGATAAAATGCCAAAAAGGGAGGAATTAAGGGAACTAATCAGAGGAAAAAAATGTGATTTAAACATCAGAGTCTGTTAGAGGTTTGTCTCTGCAGCTCGCTGTTCCTGTAGGATTTTGACAGAGGAATTTTGGATTTTGGGGGATCCTGTCCCTGCCCTGCTGAGCAGCACTGGGACACCCTGATGGAGACATCACATCCCTGGGGATGCTGAGCAGGGCCATGTGCTGCCTGGCTTCTTTTAGAGGCGTTTGGGGCTTTTTGTTTCGTTTTTTACAATCAAATTGATTTATCCCAGCAGAGGAAAAGCTGGTGTGGGACAGGCCATGGGATTGTAAAACTCCTGGTTGTCCAGGACCAATTCCAAAGCATTATTCTCCAAAAAAATGAGGAAAAGCCATCAAACTGACAAAAGTGCATTTAAGTAGGACAAGGAGCAGAACCCAGGCAATCAAATCTACTCTGGAAAATGGGGAAAGGTCTGAGTCTGTCACAGAGGAGCAGAAATCACAAGATGACACTTCTGCAAAGTTCACAGAAAATAGCCAGATTTAGTTTTTATTTTTTTTTTCTCACCATGGATTTAGGTACTCTAGGTGTAGGTACAGCTTGTTGGTTTAATATCCCTTTTTTCCCCCTAAGTTTTTCATCTCTGCTCTTTAGTCAATGCTATTCTACTGAGAATGGCACCTAAAAATCCCACTGCACCTGCCAAAATCTCCTGAAAAGAAGAAAGTGGTTTGGTTTGCCAAGGACAGTTGGTTTATTGTGTGTTACAGCCCCAAACCAGCCCAGACTTGGAATAGTTGTGAAATCTCAGCCCCACTGAAGCAGCAGGAGCTTAAATCCAAATTATTTCTGTCTCACAAGTGCCCCATGCCCTCGCCCTGAGTTTGCCCAACTTGAGCAGGGCATCAAACAGGAACTCTTGGAGCTGAATTTTCAGTGCTGATCTGGTGCTTTTATTTCATTTATTATTGTCTGTAAGGTTTGATAGAATTTAACTCCTACCCCACCACTGGGAAGAGTGGCAGAAATGAGTCGTTTCAACTTGAAAAAAACTTGAGAGCAAATTTAATGAATTCAATTTCATTCAAATTTAATGAAAATTTGAGTATTTACATTAAAACCACAAAGCCAACCCCCTAAACTTGCAGCTCCCCAGGACCCCCCCTTTATTTTGCTTCCAAGAGATCTTTGTTACCCTGGGAAAAGCAGGCAGGAGCTTTGTGTCATTAGTGAATAATGCCCCAGCAGTCCCTTGTGGCACAAATGCCACCTTTTGCAATGCAGGACACTTACTGGCTCTAAAAATAGCACGCTTTGGTGGAGAAGTGTCTTTGCAATAACAAATTTTCTCTCTTGGACGTTCATATTACACTTTAATAAGGCCAAAATAACTGCAGCAAATCTCTGATTTTGCTAAAGGGCACACGCTGGAAATTCAGATTTTCTGCTCTGCCTCTCCTGACTCACTAGGTCCCCTGATTTACTCAGAGGAGCAGCAACTCTTGGTAGTTTTTTTTTTAATTTTTATATTTTATTTTGCTGTAGTTAGCCCTGTGTAAAACCCTCGTGTTGTTTAATGCTCTCTGTCAGGCTACCACATTCCTGCTGCAGACTGGAAACAGCACCCACGGCCAGTGGGCTGCAAATTACAGCTCAGTTCATCACTCAGGGCTCTCCAGCACATGAGAGTATTGCAAATATTTATATTAGCAGCTTTTGTGCCTGACTGCAGAGATTAGAGATCTTACAGGGAGGACTGGAGGAATTACAGCTCTGGGGGCACGCACAGGAGATGGATCTCTGCTGGAAAAAAATCAGCTTGCTTTATTTCAGTGGGGGGGAAAGAGTCAAAAAAAATAAAATTTAAATCTGCTGAAAGCCTTTGCAGTTTAGAAAGTTTGCCTGCCTTGTTGGGGAAATGAGTGTGTTGCTCTGCAGTTCAGAATTCATCAGGTGAAAGGGTTTTCTGTAAGTGGTCCTTGAGCCAAACAGGGAATTTGAGTGAGGAAGGGAAGGGATCTTTTGTTCTTGGTGTTCTGTGGGGTTTTTAAATCCAGGCAGCACAGCACTAACACCATCCACTATTGTCAGCACAAATAGGAACTCTCATTTTCATCAGGAGGTAACCTACTTTTAAAAGAGCACCTTGAATGCTGAATTTTATATTACCTAGAGGAAACCGAGGGGAGAGAGGCTCATCTGCTGTTTCAGAGCCAGGAAAAGTGCATTTATTGGCTACAAAAAGGGGATTTTGGCTGCCCTGTGCTCTGTGGTGGAAGGAGCTGCTTGGATCTGTGACAGTTCCCTGTGTGGGTGATCAGAAATTTGTGATTCCTCCTCTTCTGATTCCTGCCCCTGTTCTGAGACCCTTTTAGGCTAAAAGTGCTGTGGGAGGCAGTTCAGTGAATTATTATTTATTCACCAATTACTTATTGGTGAAGAACTGGCTGAACAGGAGATGTTGTGGTGCAGAAGCTGGGGCTGCTTGGCCACTGCTCCCTCCTGCTCCTCAGAAATGTGAACAATTTTTAGGGAAAAAAAAAAAAAAAAAAAAAAAAAAAAAAAAAAAACAAAAAAAACCCACCACCTTTAAGGCATTTTCAGTGCAATACTAAGGGTGTTACCCAAAAAACCTGTCCTGCCCCAGCAATGCCAGCACAGGCACGGTGTCCCCAGAGCCTGGTGGCTGCAGGGACAATCAGGGATGGAGGTGAAAATGCAGAATTGATCCTGCTCTGATGGACGGGAACGATCTGTGAACAGCAGGAATTGGGATGCTGGGCTCTATTTCCTCGTGTTGAAATAAAGAAGAGGCCGTCCTTGAGCCCAGATGCAGCCAAAGTTCATGAAAAATGCAGGCACTGATGGAATGGGGTTTAAAGTGAGGTTTTTAAGAGCTGGGTCATCAGATGAGAAGAGTTTCCTAAAATGAGGGACTGAGCATTAGAAGAGTAAATGGAATTCTGGAGGGAATGTGGAAATGCAGCTGGGGTGGAAATGCAGCCTCAGGTGGAAATGCAGCTGGGGGGGAAATGCAGCTGGAGTGCAGGCACAGATCTGATAAAGGAGAGAGGCTTGGTTTTAGTGTTGGGACAGGAGAATAATCAGTTTAAAACATTTCCCATAATCCAAAACTGCTGCTGAGCCTTCCCTGCTGGACAAGTGCAAAATAACCAGAGCAGCTGCGGCTGCCCCTGCATCCCTGGCAGTGCCCAAGGCCAGGCTGGACAGGGCTTGGAGCACCCAGGGGTGGAACAGGATGATCCTTTAGGGTTCCTTCAGCCCAACCCATTCCATAATCCCATGGCCTGTGGGTAGTAAAGCAGAATCTCCTCATTCCATTGTCATTGGCTGGTCCATGCATGAACCTGGCTCATATTCTCCTCTCTATTAAATATTAAAATATCTCTGGAAGAACTTTCAGCTTTATCAGCACAAAATCCTGCNAAAAATATATAAAAATATATAAAAATAGCAGGTGAAAATACTGATGGTCCCTGCCAGCACCTCAAAACTTCAAATATAAAACTGGAGCCATTGCCTGTGTCCTGTCCCTCCATCCCTTGTCAGTCCTCTCTCTCCATCGTCCCTGCAGCCCCTTCAGGTCCTGGAAGGTCACACCGAGCTCANTCCTGCTCTGATGGACGGGAACGATCTGTGAACAGCAGGAATTGGGATGCTGGGCTCTATTTCCTCGTGTTGAAATAAAGAAGAGGCCGTCCTTGAGCCCAGATGCAGCCAAAGTTCATGAAAAATGCAGGCACTGATGGAATGGGGTTTAAAGTGAGGTTTTTAAGAGCTGGGTCATCAGATGAGAAGAATTTCCTAAAATGAGGGACTGAGCATTAGAAGAGTAAATGGAATTCTGGAGGGAATGTGGAAATGCAGCTGGGGTGGAAATGCAGCCTCAGGTGGAAATGCAGCTGGGGGGGAAATGCAGCTGGAGTGCAGGCACAGATCTGATAAAGGAGAGAGGCTTGGTTTTAGTGTTGGGACAGGAGAATAATCAGTTTAAAACATTTCCCATAATCCAAAACTGCTGCTGAGCCTTCCCTGCTGGACAAGTGCAAAATAACCAGAGCAGCTGCGGCTGCCCCTGCATCCCTGGCAGTGCCCAAGGCCAGGCTGGACAGGGCTTGGAGCACCCAGGGGTGGAACAGGATGATCCTTTAGGGTTCCTTCAGCCCAACCCATTCCATAATCCCATGGCCTGTGGGTAGTAAAGCAGAATCTCCTCATTCCATTGTCATTGGCTGGTCCATGCATGAACCTGGCTCATATTCTCCTCTCTATTAAATATTAAAATATCTCTGGAAGAACTTTCAGCTTTATCAGCACAAAATCCTGCACATTCCTTCTCAGCCCCATATTTAGCTCTGGGAGCAAAGCACAGGATCTCTGCTGCATTCCCATCAATTAAAAAACTGGATGTAAGCTCATTAATACATAAGCACAATTTAATGCAGCAGAATTGAGTAGGAAATGCAAGGTGTGAGCTCGTGTTAGGGCTGAGCTGAACACAGTCCTGCAATGTAATTTCCATCGATTTTAATTGGTACCAAGCTTGAAGAGAAGTTGACAGCTGATGGATAGATCAGCTTTTTTTTCTATTGCTTTGTTGCAGCCAGCAGCCATAAAAATATANGGAAGGTCACACCGAGCTCACCCCAAAGCTTCTCCTCTCCCTCTTCCCTTTCCCGAGTTTTCTGTAGGAGTTTGTTCGTGCTGAAGAGAAAACTTGGGGGATAAAGAAGAAGGGGAATGGTTGTGCAGCCCTGCTGAACCCAGGACAAGCCCTTCCCCCTGCCCCACACGGGCTCCTGCAGCTCCTCTCAGAGGCTGGGGCAGGATTTGGATAGAACAGCTCTAATTAATGACCCAGAGTGGCTAATTGCAGACATGGCAAGGGAGCCAATGTTTTACATCCCTCTTTGGAGGAAGAGAGAATTGATAAATTGTTAATAAAACCTATAGGGGCAAGAATATTTTCCTCACTGTCCAACCCATGGTTAAAAATTCTATAAATAAACATAAAATATAAATAAAATAGCTCTTTTCCTATTGAATTCCTCAAAGTCACTAAGTGTTTCTTTCTTTCTGTGCCATTTAGTGACAGGCACATCACCCCAGCCCTGCAAACCTTCCTTCTGGAAACTTCCAGAGCTGCTTTTTGTGCCCAACACCACAGATCCTTCCAGCACAGGATGGATGCAATGGTACAAAAAGTTGTGAGGTCTGGATTAATGTGCAGGGAAAGCATGTTCTCTGCTAGATAAATGTATTTCATGACCTGAACACTGGGAAAGCAGGGCAAACTACAAGTTATTTTAAGTTCTAATTTACTGTTCTAAATGAATATGAAACTATTTTGCAATATCAATACATTTCTTAATTTAAACAAATCTAATTATGCTAAATTAAAGATTTATTTAGCTGACTTGGTAATGCTAAATGCTTAAATATTTCAGATGTCCGAGATAAAGACGTAATAAAATGACTCTGCTTAATCTACAAATTAATCCAAAAAAAATAAATTGCATTTTAATTCCATTGATAAGGATCAAGCCCAAGCATGATTGGCATATTCCTTCCCTGAGAGAGAGGGAGCAAACACTGTGGGACAGATTCAGTTCATTCCCCACACTGGAATAAAAAATCCTGGGGGTTTTGAATGGTTCTGCTGAGTTCTGAACATGCATTTCTGACTTCTCCTAATGGAGGCCTGGTACCTGAAACTGCTCCAGCTCTTTCCTACGCTGGGGATGATTCCAGCAAGGAAAATCTGTCTGGCAAATGAGTCAGTGTGAAAAGGCTGGGCTGGGGATGCTGGAAATCAGGCTGGTGCATGTGAAAATGAGATTAATCAATGTGAAGATGAGGAGCAGTCTATCACAGCAGAGCTGCTTGATAATCATGGGCTGGGGGCTGGGGGAACAGGGGAAAAGAGATATCAGATTAAAAATGGATTATTAAAGGAGCTGTTCCCAGGAACACGAGGTGCAGGCAAAGGAAGGGGAGCAGGGCAGCTGGGATGTAGAACATTCCAGAACTGGGCAGAACTCCATGGAGAGCCCAGGCAGAAAATGAGACCTTTTTGGGCTCAAAGTGCTGCAGGAGGCAGTTCAGTGAATTATTTATTCACTAATTATTTATTCACTAATTATCTAAGAACTAGCTGAACAGGAGATGTTGTGGTGCAGAAGCTGGGGCTGCTTGGCCACTGCTCCCTCCTGCTCCTCAGAAATGATTATGAAATATAAAAATTTATATTTTTCTATCTTTTCTATAGATATTATCATGGTAGAAGTGAGCAGAGGTGACACACACAGTGTGGCAGTTCTCTGCAGTGGGACACCCTTCACCCCTTGAATTGAAAATGTGAAATTTCCAGCTTGATGATGGTTGCAAGATGTAAAAATTAACCACCCAATAATGGTGTTATAAACCATTTGCTCTATTTGCAAACCCTCTGTGGATTAAAATCTGTGGGACACAACTTGAAAATTGTTTTAGAAATTTAGAGGAAGAGAGCAGGGACTGATTCCTTGGAGCTCAGGCAGGAGATTTTGTAGAGAGGGGAGAGCCTGGGTTTGGTATCCCACAGGAGAATCCTAAATATGGCTGGAGTGGAAACAAAAGGCAAACCAAATAAATAAATTAATTTAAAAAAATAAAGACAAAACAGGCAAAATCCTCAAGGAAATGGACACAAGTCTGGGGGAGCAGTGAGGTGAGGCAGGAGCTGAGGGTGTTGTCACTTTGTGCTAACATTAAATATATTAAATATCAAATATTTATCTGATAAATAAATATTTATCAGATTGTATGATAAAATTAAATACTCTACATTCCCAGTGGCTGTATTTCAGTGAGTTCTGGATTATAAATATTTTTTTGTTATAAACCCTTTCAGTACTGTTTATTTGCCAAAACCTGGTTTTCCTAGTCTTTGACTATTGACCAAATTCAAAGCTTTGCACACCTGTAAGGGTTTCCAGTATGAATTTTAAATTTCTGTGTTTCTTTGCTATCTATAACAAGATGACTTTGCAGTTAAATTGTATTTTCCTGTTGCCTCCATTCAAGATAAGATTTTGTATTTATTTAGAAGTGGTTGCCTTATGTGAGATAGTTATGGCACCAAACAGGAAATTTTCTTCTTGATTTGGATATCTGGTGGATTTATCTTATGGAAATGTTTCAGGTAATAGTAAAAGAAATAACAATTTTATTTATTTTTCTGTATAATACTTGTGATTGATCTCCCTGATCCTCCCTGGGCACAGAGCACCCCTAGGAAAGGATTTCTCCAATATTGTCAAAAAGTCCCTTTAAGGCTCAGGTTTCAGTGCTGGCCACTGATTTTTTGGGAATTTTTTAGCCATTCCTGGATGTGATTTATTCTCTCTTTTTGTGCATTTGCAGTGCCAGGATTGTCATAGCTCAAGGGAAACTCATCCCCTAAATTCTGTCAGGTTCCACTTGGACTTTGTGGTGCCTGTGGAACTGCTGAGCAGCCAGAGTTCCCAAAATTCCCCTGCCAGGAACCCATGGGTGAGGATCATTCTTGAATTTAGGGCTCCTGGAGCTTCCTGCTGATGGGAGCTGTGAGGACTGGCTTGGGCTTGTCTCATCTCCATGTCTGACTTTGAGAGGGCCTAAATAAAAAATCCAAAGATGCTCATGGCTGTGTCACTTTAACAGAGAAAATCTCTATTTTGAGTTCTTGAACTCCTTTAAACTGGGCTGCAGAGAAACAAAACTGTTTGTTTATCAAATTAGGTCTTGGAAAATGCTTTTCCCCCCTTGAGGTCAAAAAACAAAAAAATCATTCCAGCCTTGTAAGTTATTTTGGCTTCATGCTTCTTTAAATCTTCTCCAACTTTTCCTTGCTTTGTTCTTTCTCCAATACCACAAAAATGCAATAACAGCAGGAGGAGACAACACAGATTAGACAACCTGGATAATATTTAATAATTCTCAAGTATTTTCTGAGTGGAGTGTTCATGGCATTTCCAGAATTAAAGCTTTTCCTCAATCCCTGGGACAACTGAGACCTTGCAAAGAATTTTTCATTTTGTGACTCCTTGCTCTCTTCTTGAAATGTCTTTCCAAGTTGTTTAAAGCAAAGAACAAAAAGTCCTAATAGCTTTTGTATTTCTAGAGAAAGGTCACAGGTTTTTGAAGGTAAAATTAAACTTACCCCATCTGATTTAGTAATGCAATATTTTGTGGCATTATTGCAATGAAATTATTTTCAGTGGGGAAATACTGATTCAGTAAAACCCAAATGTTCAACAAGTGTGTGCCCATAATCTTATTTATGGAGGAGAAGGAACAACAGCTCTTTCTAAGAAAATTCTGGTTTGATTTGGATTTTTTTTTTAACAGAGTTCTCGTCTAGTTTTGAAATTTATTTCAAATTTATTTGAAAGTTACAAGCTTTACACAGAAATATACTCCTTACCCTTTTACCTGATTTATGTGTTTGTTTCTAAGGACTCTCCAGAACAAAGATTTTGGGATTTTCTTCCTGATCAAAATGCAGAGCAGGAGGATGAATCTTCCAGAATTTTCTAAACTGTCCCAAACTAGAAAATGAAAATTCTTTCTCTGCTCAGATTTTTTTTTTTTACATCTCTCTTGATGAACTTTCTAAACCCTACAAAAATCTGTAATTTTAGTCTGTCTAACCCCAATTCCTGCCTTGCTGCTGTCAGGATTTGGACATCAAAACTGAAAACAAAACACGAGGCTGGGCTGAACTGAGCAGGGATAAACGGGGATGAAATTTTATTTTAGGATTGCATGGAACTGTATATCAGCTTTAAAGATGGTTCAAAGAAAAACTCTTCATCAGCAGAACAGGATCACTGCTATCATTTTTAATTTTTATTGAGCCCTTTTAGCACCTAAGATGACCATGAGGGAAAAACAGACAAAAATATCACCCATTGTAATAAATAATTTGTCTCAAGTTTCAAGCCTGTTATTAAATGAAATTTGAGGTAATCTCCTAAGCAGAGCTCCAGGGCACCTGTGACTTTTAAATGGAGCTCTGCTGTTTCTGGGGAAATCCATACCTTTAAAAATGGAGCTGGAGGCTAAAAGCCTCCAACAATAATAATAAATAAATCTGTTCTCTGGGGAGAGCAGGGCTCTCAGCCTGGCTCTGCTCCTTCCATGGGGAACATCTGCCTCTGCCTAGACCTTTCTGAGGCTGCAGAATCCAAAATATCTCCTTTGATACCAGCCTGGCTGGGGGCTGTTTGGGTGCCTGCTGGAGCTGAGCAGCTCCAAATGTCAGGCTATTTGTGGTGCTGTGAAATTAACAGTTTAACCCCAAAAACTGCCTGCACTTTGCTCAAAATCCGATTTTTTAGCAAAGGCACGGCTCCAGTTTAGCGTTCTGTGTGTGGTTTGGAAGTTGAAATTTCACTTTCTGTGCTCAGGAGAATTCAGGAGCCACAGAAGATTCTCCTTTGTCTTCTGAGAAATGTTTAAATACTGGGAGCTGCTAAACTCTTGAACCACGGAGCAGCTGCTGATTCATTTAGCACTGCCCCTTCTGAGCACTTAATCCAGGATTCCTGAGCAAAAATAAAGGCTCTGTAATTAATGTTTTAGAAGAGGGCATGGAAATGAGGTCTCACAGGTGTGGGGATAAGGACACACGACATAAATTTATATAGTGAGGATAATCTCAGCCTCAAAAAATAATCTCTTTGTGTTTCTTGCTGCTGCAGAACGGAGTGAATCAAAAATCTGGTGATGCCATGAGCTCTGCTCCACACCCCTGGGCACAGCAGACCCTCAATTTATTGGGATTTGGGGATTTTGATCAATATTCCCATCACTTGTATGACAATTCTGCCTAAAGTCTGCAAGAAATAACAGAAAGGTACCCAGAAAAGCAAAATAACTCATTATTGCCAGTTATCTGCTCATCAAAATCCTAAGGGGGCTGTGACCTGATTGTAACTTTCCCCCAGAGCCCTACAATAATTTTAGCTGTGAAAGGAAATTTTATGGCATGTAAGATTAGCCCACACTAATGCAAGGTCAAAAATAATAGAATCAATAAGCAAACTCAATACTGTTAACATTTTGAGAAAATTACTACTAGAAAACAATGTCAACAACAGATTGAAATGGGTCTCCAAAGTTGTCCTATTGATTTCCTTTCAGATTCATGACAATCTAACTCTTTTTCCTTTGCAATATGGTATCCATTTTTCTTGGTGGGTTGTTGGGTTGGCTTTTTTATTTTATTTTAATTTTTTTTTTGTTCTTTGCGTTTTACAGCCCATTTTAGCTATGAACATTTGTTGGTTTATTATTTAAAAATATGGCAAAATTACTATCTTTGAGTTTTTATTCTGAAATAGACAAAAGCCTCCGATCCTGCTCAAAAGTGGTTGGAAAGCCTAAGGCTATTTTCAAGTTTTTAATTCTGTTAGCAATGCAGCAGCACAAAGTGTGGGGAGGAGGAGGGAGGAAATTGAAAGCAAGTTTGACATTTGTTTAGAGCTGTCAGAATTAAGCATTCTGAGAATGAGGGAGAAGTCAAAGCTGCAGCGTGTATTTAAGTTTTACATTCCATATCAGAAATGGTTTGCACCAGCAATGGCATCACAAATTGGCTGTGGCGTGTCTTGGAAGGGAAAAAATTTGGATTTATCTATAAAATGGATAATGCAGCAATGCCTTGGGTTTATGTTTCCATCAGGAACCTGCTGAGATCCGAGGTTTTCCAAGGCTGAGTGTTGTGTGGGATTCTGGGATGGTTGGGTTTGGGAAGGGCCTTAAATCTGATCTCAATCCAAGGTTTTCCAAGACTGAGTGTTGTGTGGAATTGTGGAATTATTTGGTTTGGGAAAGGTCTTAAATCTGATCTCAGTCCAAGGTTTTCCAAGGCTGAGCTTTGTGTGGAATTCTGGGATGGTTGGGTTTGGGAAGGTCCTTAAATCCCATCTCAACCCAAGGCTGAGCGTTGTGTGGTGTGGGATTCTGGAATGGCTGGGTTTGGGAAGGGCTTTAAATCTCATCTCAATCCAAGGTTTTCCAAGGCTGAGCATTGTGTGGAATTCTGGGATGGTGGGGTTTGGGAAAGGCCCCAGATCTCATCTCAATCTAAGGCTGAGCATTGGGTGGTGTGGAATTCTGGGATGGCTGGGTTGGGAAGGGCTTTAAATCCCATCTCAGTCTGAGGTTTTCCAGGGCTGAGTGTTGTGTGAAATTGTGGAATGATTTGGTTTGGGAAAGGCCCTAAATCCCATCTCAATCCAAAATCTTCCAGGGCTGAGCGTTGTGTGGAATTGTGGAATGATTGGATTTGGGAAGGGCCTTAAATCCCATCTCAATCCAAGGCTGAATGTTGTGTGGTGTGGGATTCTGGAATGGTTGGGTTTGGGAAGGGCCTAAATCTGACCTCAATCCAAGGTTTTCCAGGGCTGAGCATTGTGTGGTGTGGGATTCTGGAATGATTGGGTTTGGGAAGGGTCTTAAATCCCATCTCAGTCCGAGGTTTTCCAGGACTGAGCATTGTTTGGTGTGGAATTGTGGAATGGTTGGGTTTGGGAAGGGCCCTAAACCTGCTGTCACCCCAGCCCTGCCATGGCAGGGACACCTCCCACTGTCCCTGCTGCTCCAGCCCCAGCGTCCAGCCTGGCTTGGGCAGGGATGGAGCAGCCACAGCTCCTCTGGGAATTCCCTCACAGGGAGGAATTCCTTCCCAATATCTCTATTTTCTAAATTTCACCTCTTTCAGTGTGAACTTTTTGTTCCTTTGCACTTAGGGACATCTTCAACAATATTTTCACTTGTGTGGTGGTTGGAGCACAACGATTTCACATTGGAATACTGAAATTTTGGGATGGAAACTCAATAATTTCATATTGGAATAGTGTGATTTTGGGATGGAAGCTCAATACTTTCAAGCTTTGAATAGTGAGATTTTAGGCAGCAATTTCATGTTAGAACAGTGAGATTGTGGGATGGAAGCTCAAAAATTTCAAGCTTTGAATAGTGAGATTTTGGGATGGAAACTCAATAATTTAATGTTGAAATAGTGAGATTTTGAGATGGAAGCTTAATAATTTAATGTTGAAATAGTGAGATTTTGGGATGGAAACTCAATAATTTCAAGCTTTGAATAGTGAGATTTTGGGATGGAACACAACAATTTCACATTAGAACAGTGAGATTTTGGGATGGAAGCTCCCACCCTTTGAAGCCCAAACATCAACACCAGGATGACCTGGGATTTTAATTTAGAAAGATCTCAAAATAGGTTTTATTTATAATGAATCTGCTTTGAGTACTCTTACAGTTGTTTTTAAAAGTTCAGTTTTAATTATGCTCTAAAAATCTATTTTAAAGCTTTTTGTTGTATTAAAAAAAAAAAGAATGTGAGGCTTGAGAAGGCTTTTGGCCATTTTTGGCATTTCTGCACTGTTTTATTTCTTATGGATACACATGATCAGCATTTTGTGGTTGTAAGCCAACATTTGCAGCTTGAGCAAAGGGAAACACCAAAATCATCTTTTCTGTGAATGTACCTACTTGGATTTTTGCTGAATTATCATTGATGAAAATGATATCTAAGAAAAACATCCAACTTCATTGTTCCAGGTCCAGACTGGAGATCAGAATAGAGATTTTATTTTTAAAAATAGAATTCTTATACTTAAAAATGAAAGCAAAATCCCTTCTGATTTCTTTCTGCTGCAGGCCTCTGCTATGGCCTGAGTTTGGATTTTTTTGGATATTTCTAATTCCTGGTTTAATGAATCCTGTAATATTTCCTGAGCTTGTCTTCAGACCCCTCTGTGGAGCAAATCCAGAATATAAACTGCATTAAAGGCATTCTTGTGCCCAAATTCACTTTAATGGCTGCACCCAGGGCTGTGTGGCATTCCATGGAATGGACTTTGTGCTTATTTCTCTGACATCTCACAATCCCTTTCCCCCCAGACATAAAACACTTTTATTTGCACTGAATTACAGATTATTTCAGGGCAGATGAGCTGTGCAGGAGCTGCAATCCTGACAAGCTGGGCCTGCACTGGCAGGGCAGCAACCAAAATTTGATTTTTTTTTTTTATTTTTTTTTTTAATGTGATTGCTGCTGGACACAGGGCAGGCAGCTCTGCACGCTGCAAATGAGGGAGTTTGGGCATCTGAGCAAACTTTGACAACATCCCAGAACTTATTTGAAATGCATTTCTTGTCATTGCTGGAGAGAGAGAGAAAAAAAAAATAGAAGAAAGAAAAAACAGCACTGAAGGGAGTTGTCACACAAAAGTGTGTGGTATGAACCCGGGGACCTAAAAAATCAATCATGGCAATTATTTTACTAAATTATTTTAAACTGTAGTGTGTCCAGAAGTCTTTCTGTTAAATGTCTGCTGTCACAGCAACAAGCTGTGCTGTTTCCATCTCTGACCTTTTCCATGTTAAAATGCGTGTCACTGTGTAAAACAGAACACTCCACACACGAGCTGGCTGTGCCTGTGCCTTGCTGTGCTGCACTGAAGGTCCTGCAGATCCACATTTTTGCGGGAAATGAGGATAATGGGACAATTTGCCATTTAGTTAGAGGGGGGAAACACCCGCCAACAGCAAGCAAAGGTTGCTTTTTTTTTTTTTTTTTCAGATTTGTTTTGTCAGATTCCTTTTTGCTCTGATGTGTTTGAGGGAAGGAGTGGGAGACTGGGGTGCAGGGAATGGATGAGCTGATGGTGGAGTGTGAAATGACCATTAATTAATTAAAGCTCCATTTGGAGCTGAATGAGTTCAGTACCTGGTGCACAGCAGGCCCCATGTCACAGGAGCCTAAATCAGCATTTTCCTATCAATAACAGCATTGATCCCAGGAGATTACAGATGTGCAGAGCCTCAGGGGCAAACCCTTGGGTGCTTTCAGGGCATTCCCAGCATTTTGGGTTCAAAATCTCATCCCACACAAACATGAAATGCCCTTGGGTCCTCTCCCTTTGCTTTTTTCAAGCTGATTGTTTGGTGTTTTTTTAAGGCCACATTCATGAGCATTTGTTAGAAATGTTTGGTTTGGTGGCTGTGGTGGTGTCAGGCTGGGGTTGGACTTGATGATCTTGAAATTCCCATCCAGCTCTATTGGTTCTGGGATTCTAAGTTATCATCTGAGTGGGGAAATTATTATTATTATTATTATTATTATTATTATTACTTGAAGGAACTAGAGACCCTCATCAGAGCAGGTGCTCAGTCATGCTGTGCTCTGTACAAGAATTATCCTTCCTGAAATCTTGGGGTCTGTTCTAAAATAACCTCAGCTGGTGTTCATCCCAAAGCTCTGGGGATGAATTTCTAAAGCCACGAATTGCAGCTGGTGTGGGGAAGGGAAATCCAGCTGTGAGATCCCAGTCTTGGACAAGATTTCCACTCTGAAGTTGATTTTTCCAAGGCCTGGTGAAAGGAACTTTCTGAATGCCACAGGCTGCCCTGCCAGGGCTGTGGAATTATCACCAGAACATTCCCTCCATCTCACCAGCCACAGTAAAGCCATTTCAGCATAAATCTGCTTCATGGTTGAAATTAGAAAATGACATCCTCTGAGAGAGATTTTAATTCAGGGAAGTGAGGTTTGGTGCTATGGTTTCTTTCTTTTGAGATTTAAATTGATGATTAATGAAAAACTGTATATAGGAGTAAGTCACAGGGAAATGAGATCCATTCTGGGAAAGAATGGATGGAGATAGATATAGATAGATATAGATTAGATATAGATATAGATATAGATATAGATATAGATAGATATAGATTATATAGATATAGATTTGGATATAGATATAGATATAGATATAGATATAGAAGATATAGATGATAGAAATAGATATATAGATAGATATAGATAGATATAGATATAGATTAGATATAGAGATAGAGATAGAGATAGATAGATAGATAGATAGATAGATAGATAGATAGATAGATAGATAGATAGATTAGATATAGATATCTCCTCTTTCCCAGGAGTTTAGGCTGGAAATTTCTGGAAAATTAATCCAATAATAGCTAATTCTGTGATTTCATACAGCACACACAGCAGTGAATGCTTGCCACCCACTAATCAGAAATTGCAGAGTTGCTTTGTCTGGCTGGGAGCTGAGGGAAGCAGGGCAGAGGGGGTGCCCTGGGGTGGGAATGTGCTGCAGGTTTCCCGGGAGGAGGGGAAGATGAGCCAGCAGCTTTGCTGGGAGAAGCCTCTGCTGGTGTCCCCCAGTCCTGCAGCAGCAATCCTCCAGGCTGATGGATGTATTTGCAGGAAAAGCAGCCCAGAGGGGCTGTGCAGACTCGGGAGGGTTCCATGTGTGCAAACACGCCTCAGCTGGCGTGCTGAGATGTGTCTGAGCAGGTAGGAGGGGAGCTGAGTCAGATTTGCTGTCACTTTTAAATTTCTCATTTAGCTCTGTGTTGGTTTTACACCACCTTATCTCGTGGGTGAAACTGCAGCCAGAAATCCCAGGTTGGGATCAAGATCCCAGCTAAAATCCACCCTGTGGAGGAAGAGGAGTTGTCAGCAGTGGCTGTGGAGGAGATGAAGGATGGGTTGGGCTGGGATGCCCCTTTTCCCTGGAATCCCACCTGAGAGATTCCAGCTGGGTCTGAGCACCAGAGCTGGGTGCAGAATTCCAGAATTGTGCACTGAAATAGTAGCCCTGCTGTTGGGAAGGACAAGAATTTAACAGAGGAGTTGTGCAGATTTACAGAAGGTTCTGTAGGAATGAAAGCAAGTTTTGATACAGAATAAACTGAGTGGGGAACCAGAAGGAAAAGAGCAAAGAGTTGGAAGGGGCTTTTATGGCTCAGAGCAAAGGATAAACCCACCTCAAACAAAAGATGTTTTTACCAAACAAAAGGATTTTCACAGGCAAACAAGAAAGCCAATGTTGCAGGTAGAGAAAATATCTCAGAAATTTCCACAGCAGAACAAGTCCCAGAGTTTAACATGTCACTACTAACTCCATGACTGGCTGGTCACTGACATAAAATGGCAATTTAGCAGTTTGGATGGGCTGTATGCCAATGTAAAAGGGGCTGTGTGTGCTGTGGGCTGGCAGCCATGTATTGAGGTGCTCAGTAATGAAAAGTTTATAATGCACTGGAACCAGAGCTGGAGGGGGTCAGGACACAGGGGTGGCCAAAGCCAGCAGCTCTGGGCTCACCCACGGCCCAAACTGCTGGGACTGTCCAGTCAATGCAATAAACTGCATTTTAGGAGCTGGCTGGAGCCTCTGGCTCGCCATCAGCTCTCACACCCTGCAGCAGTGGGAGCTGTGGCTCTGTGGTGGCACACACAGGCTTTGTTCAGGCCCTAAATAAAGAGGTGTGTGAGAGATGGGGTGGGAGAACAGAATGGAGGCACTGCCATGTGTGCCTTACAATTTAAACTTAGCAACCCAGAATGCAGGAGCATGCTTTCTCACTTTATTTTGGTATCTGGAAAGTTTCAGCACTGGCACCATATCAATATTTATTAATGCATTGTGAACCAGAACCTGTGATTATTACTCATGCTATCTCATACTTTACAAGCTTCAGCTCTGAAGAATAAAATCACATCTGCTTTTGCTCTCCCCATATTTTATTCAATGTTTTAACAGCTTTGCCGTAAATATCTCATCCATTATGATTCAGTTGTGACTGTATCAACTTCACATCTCCTGTTTTATTGCTGTCATTATGCTTAAACAACGCACTGTTAATTCTGTTAACTAACAAGTTCATTGTTCTCTGCAGTCAGCACTCTCTGCTTGGTGAGCCCACAGCATTCCAGGCTGTAAATCTCTCCTGGGCACTGGGTGAAGCGTTTTCCTTGGCTTGGAAAATGAGGATATGCCCTTCCTAAAGGCTGGTGGAGAAAGGGTTAATTGTGCTGTAAAGCAGGGCAGCTCTGGCTCACCAAGGATAAAAATTGTGATTCTGTTCTCTCCTGCCTCAGCCCCCAGACAACAGAAATTTTCTGATACACTGAGTGGTAAAAGTTGTAAACTTAATGCTGGGGGGGAGGAGGAAACCACTCCAATTATGAGCAGCTCATCACTCAGCTGCTGTGCCCTGGGGTCTCATTTAGGAGGCACTGACAATAATAATAATAATAATAATAATAATTATTATTATTATTATTATTATTATTATTATTATTATTATTATATCTGCTTGGAGACCCTAATTTCTTAATATTCCCCATCTGTAAGTGCTGAGGACAAAGAGGAGAACAAGAGATTCCCACAGTTCTGAAGGGAAGGTTCCCTCGAGTTCTGCTTTCAGCATTTGCTGCTCTGTGAGATTTTGTCTCCAATCTCCCAGGACTCGTTCCCTTTGCTGCAAACCCGGGTTCCCTGGGGTTGTGAAGATCTTTGCTCTCTCTGGAGAAGATTTTGGGGTGTTTGGGTGTGGGGTGAGATGTTGCAAAGGGAATTGGAGATGGAAAGGAAATTCAGAAACAGCAGCTTTAGAAAAATAAGAAAAAATTAGAAAAATGTTTCTTATTCCTGTTCCTGTTCAAACTGGGGGAAAGCAGTGTCACAGTGGATTTAGGAACCATCACCCCCTTGCCAAGACATGGTGATTTAGGAGCCCCACAGCAGTTTGTGATCTGATGCTCAGGGGCTGGGCTCTGCCCATCATTTCCACCCTGTGGATAAATATTGAGGGTGGAGAGGGGCTCAGGTTTTATCTCCCCTGAGCTGGATGGATCCTCTGGAACTTTCCCTGTCACTGTCCCCACTGCAGGGGCCGGGGGATGATTTACCCCTGGGACAGGATAAAATTCCCTTTATTTACCCAGGGAACAGCTGTGACAAACTTTCACCCTGCTCTGCTGCTGTGCTTGGAAGGAATTGACCAAAACCCCAATTATTTTGTCAATTATTTTACTTTTATATTTATTTTTGTCAGTTATTAAAAGCCAGTAATTTTGGGGCTGGCAGAACTGGAGGGATAGCACAAAGACTCTCCTTGAAATTCCATTTCCCTTCTCCTGGCTGGGACTGCACAGGTCAAATTTGGGATTTTCTGGGATTTTCTGGGATTTTCTGGGATCCTTGCTGAGGAGAGGGAGGAGCTCAGGGTGCAGGGATTTCCCAGAGGTGACCTCCAGAGTGACCCAGCTCTGTGAGTCATTAATCTGTGCCAAAAACCCCTTCACACGTGAGCCTTGTACCTCGTATTATTTAATTCCAGTCCAATTATTCCAGAAAAAAAAAAAACAATTAAGAAAATGAATAATTATAAAAGTAAGGTCAACTCAATTTTCTCTACTAATGTTTTTAGTTACTGGACTCATTATTGCTAATTTCTTTCATAATCTTTGCCATCTAACCTCATTTGTTTCATTGCCAAGTGGCATGAAGGGAGCATCATAAAACTTGCCTGAAAACAAAGCAGAAAAATCATGACATTTTAGTGATTTCCTGAGAAAGTAATTATCTGTTGTTAACCTTTATGGAAGGAATTCTTCTGATCATCTTCAATATAGCTGTTAAATTTCCATCTTTCCATTTCTGATTGCAATTTTCCAAATTAAAAGCACAGAGCTAGGTGGGTATTTTAAATTTTTGTCACTTTTTCTTCTAGCAGTTGTATTGTTGAATTATAAAGTACTTTAAAATAAGTTTTAGAACCTAAAACTATTTGCTGTATCATTTTTAAATGAAACAAATTTCCCAGCACCAATTTTTAAACATTTTTTTGGCTGATTTAATTCATTTGGGCTCATGAAAATGCCTTGAGTTTTTCCTGTGATATTTGAGAGCTGAACCAGCACACTCTGAAACCAATGGGAGATTTTCTGTAGATTTTGGAGGGTGAGAAATCAGGTTATTTCCTCTAACCTGTAAATCAATATTCAGGGGTGAATTCCCCATTTTTGGAGCTTTGTTGAATTCAGTGAGGAGGCTCCTGTGGGTGAAATTCTTCATCTTCTGTTTCCATCCCAAAACAAAGCTGGAGGAGGAAACCTTGGAGATCAGGTGAGGGTGGCAGAAATGAGTATTATCGTGCCATAATCCTCTTTAAAACTTTAAAACAACTATTTCAATTTTTTACTTGAATTTTTTTTTTCATTTTCATGGTGTTTGTGCACTTTTAAAGAAAATATTCTTACCTGAGAGCAGGATTTCAGTGTCTGGGCCAGCTCCACATAAGCAGTGATGGACTTAGAATGAAACAGAGGTGCATGAAACAGGATGAATGGAACAGAAACGGAATGTTCTGGGTGGTTTTGATAGATGTGGCTGAGAAATTTAACGAGGACATCTCTGGGGATGGAGGGGACACAGGAGCAGCCTCAGAAACAGCTCTGGCTCAGCATCCCCAGTGAAAGGGCTTCCCTTCATTTTTCCTACTTGAATTTTTCACTTCTAAATGTAATGAAAAGGGGATTTGATCTCCCCCAGTCTGGCTCTGGGGTGTTTGGGAGCAGCAGGGTGTTTATTGTTTATTGTTTATTGTGCAGAGGGACAGATCCTGTGCCACGAGCAGGGGAAGGGGACACAAGAATTAATCACCCCAGGGTAATTAACGCCATTTGTGTGAGGGGGTTTGCATGGAGCAGGGCAAAGGAATCCCCCAGAGATCAAACCTTTAAAACAGCAAGGAGATAAAGACTGAGAGGGAATTTATCCCAGAATCACTGAGGATGGAAAAGAACCAAGCCAAGCCTTCCCCACGAGCCTTTCCCTTCCCAATTCCTGACAAGGGACACAAATCCCCTGTGTCCCATCCCACCCCTCCTCAGCCCCCGGGGCTTCCAGCAGCTCTTCCCTGCCCAGGGTTGGGGTCCCCAGGAATCTCCTCTCCCCCAGAGCTGGAATCCCCCAGGACCCTCCTCTTCCTCAGGTTGGGGGTCCCCAGGAATGACTCCTTTTCCTCAAGTTTGGGGTCCCCAGGACCCTCCTCTTCCTCAGGTTTGGGATCTCCAGGAATTTTCTCTTCCCCAGGTTTGGGATCCCCAGGAATGACCCCTTTTCCTCAGGTTTGGGATCCCCCAGGAATCCCCTCTGCCCCAGGTTTGGGGTCCCCAGGAATTTTCCCCAGGTTTGGGGTCCCCAGGAGTGAACCCCTGTGCCCCAGGGTTGGAATCCTCCAGGACCCTCCTCTGCCCCAGGTTTGGGGTCCCCCAGGAGCTCTCCCCCCCTTGGCACACATTGGTGACCCCCAGACCTGTCCCACACCATTTCCCCCTGCCTGAGCTGGAGCTGCTGAACTCCAGCCCTGTGGCTGCACAGACAGATGAAGGAAAAGAAATTAAAAAAGAAACATAAAAACAAAAACAAAAAAAAACACACAAAAAAACCAAACAAACCAAACAAACAAAAAAAAACCCCAAAAAATATATATAAAAAAAATTCTAGTTCTGTGAATTCCAAGTGCTGTGCCACCTCTGTTCAGATTTCCATATTCAGTCTCTTGGCTAAAACTAAGCTCTGGATCAACTTAATATCTGAAAGACTTCCTGCCAGGGATTATGTCCTGCTAGGGAAGGGAGCTGGGCTCAGTGAGCTAATAGATCTTCTCTATCTCTAACTACTGCCAGTATGATTATGGTTTTTTAATCAGAAAAATGTGTTGCTGAAAAGTACCGAGATTAAGCACCACAATTGCCTGTAACAAAAGCAAGTTTTGTTGGATGAGCAGAGATCTGATGAATGACATGATTTGAAATGTTTTCATCCTAATGGCTTCCTCTTCTGAAGTTAATTTTTTTTGTCAGTTGCCAAAACATTTATGAGCAGATTTGTGGATAATGACACTCTTAGATGGGGGTTTAAATAAAAATCTGTTCCATTTGCAACCTAAAAGACCCAGTGTTAGAGCAGAAAAATGGGTTTGGAGGCTGATTCTTCTCGTGGCAGGGTAATGGATGAGCTGGGGTCACTGGTGCTGTACAGGGAGCAAGACACAAACTTTTAGGCCAGTTGTCTCTGCCTTGGAGAAGTTTAACAGAGGAAGCGATAAATATATTTAAAATACAATTCTGTAAGAAATGTTCACTGTGGAGGGCACGGGGCTGCAATCTAGGGGAGCTCTTGTTCCCTTTGTGAGCTGAAAAAAAGAGAAAGAGAAAGAAAGAAAGAGAAGATAGAGGGCATTATGTGCTGAATAAATACCTGCATTTGGAATTGTTCCCTTTGTTCAACAGCTGGATTTGTAAAAGGGACAAGAAAAACCCATCCTTTACCAGCCCTTTTTGAAAAGGAAATTTGGCCTGGGGATCAGTGGCTGAATTATAGAGTGAATAGAATAATCCAGGTTTGTAGAAGGTGGGAGAGGTTATTAGGGAGTTGTTTGATCACAGAAATCCAGAGCAGGCAATGATTCACTGCTCAAATCAGGGGTGAGGAGAGGCCAGCACTCTGAGAGGCTCCTGAAAAAAAAATTTAAAAAAAAATTATAAATCTTGTTTGTTTCCTAATAACAAACTCCTGTCACCATCTGTGGGCTCAGAGAAACCCTGGGGCAGTCCCTGCTTTGGCATTTCCATGGGATCATGGAATCCCAGGCTGGTTTGGGCTGGCAGGACCCTAAAGCTGCTCCAGTGCCACCCCTGCCATGGCAGGGACCCTTCCACTGTCCCAGTGCCCATCCTGGGACATTCCAGGGATCCACGCATCTCTGGGAATTCCATCCCATCTCGTTTTCTGTGCTAATTTAAAAATCCCAAACTGATCCCCCACCACTCAGGGCTAATTTTAAGCTCCTCCTGTTGCACCAGTGCATTTAAAACACCCCCAGAACAGCAGCACTGGCAAAACCTGTATTTACAAACACAAAATCTGTATTTACAAACACAAAATTTATATTTACAAACACAACACTTGGTTTGCTCTTCATGGAAATGCTTGTGGTGAGGGTTTTGAAGTTGTTTTTTTTTTTCTTCTCCCAAATTCAGCCTACACCTGTGTCCTTAATCTAAACCATTATTATCCCACAGGGATGGGGTGAGGTGGTGCACAGGGATTTCTGAAATTCTGTTTTCTCACAGAAGGAACAAGGCCACTTTTCCCTCCCTGCAAAGTTTCCACCTGCAATTATTTCCTGGTGATAATTTGTATTTTCTCTTTGCAGGATTTCTAAGACACATTTGTTGCTCTGTTGTCCCAAATTCCACCTTTTCAAAAGCTTGTTATGCTTTATCCAATCTTTTTCTCCAGCTCCAGAGTCTGGAAATTCAATAATTTCTGTCATTGGAAGGGCTGAATAGCATTCCCTCACTTCATGAGAGAATTGACAAAAAAAGGTAGAAAACTTGGAAGGTAAATTCCAGACATCAGTGGCACATTCAAATACCTGCAAAACACTCCCTAAAATAGTTCATTGGTTAAAATTAGTTAAAATTTGTAAAAACACATTTCTTCTTTGAAGTCAGCTGGGTTACCAAGTTCTTTCAAGCTTAAATTAGAGAATTAAATCCTGGCTTTGATTTAATAAATATTTAAACTCCCCTTCATTTTATTGCTGCCAAGAGTTCAGCTATAACAATTTAGGAAAAAAGAATTTGGCATTCCAGGTTTTACCTGTGCACTCACCAAGCTTGTCCAGGGTCGTTTCTTACCTGGAGTTTATTTTCCAGACTTCTTCTAAAAAAAGTGGGGCTTTCCTTTAATATCCAAAGTACATTTATTGCACAACCCCATAGATTTTATTCATGCTGGGCTTTAAATCAACCAGCAAATGCCCACAGATATATTCAAATAAAAGTCTAAAAAAATTAAATAAAAGAAAACAACAAAAAAAAAGGTTTCCAGGGTGTTTTTTGCTTGGCCAGGATGATGATTTGTTGCCCATCTCGTGGATTTTTGAGCATTGCTATTAATGGCCTGGCTGTATTTAGCTGGATAAAAACCATTCAGCCCCGAGTGTGGAAGAGTTCCATTTCTGTGATATACATACTGGGTAAAAGCTTTCTCATTTTCATCATCCAGACAGGTGGGCCCTGGTAAATCATGAGCAGCACTCAGGGGTACAGAAAAGAGCAGGGGCTGCTCCTGAAAGCTTTGCCCCAAGGTTTGAACCCAAAAGAGGCTGGAAATTATCTTAATTAATTTTATTCTTCTCAAAGCAGGCTGTGCTGGCCTTGCTGCTGCCACACCCAGGCTGGGCTCCTTGGTGGTTTTCAATTTCCCCACTTGGCTTTCCCAAAGCTCTGCATTCCCCCAGCTCTGCAAACTGGGAGCCTGAAATTCCCAACTGGGAACCTGAAATTCCCAAATGGAGCCTGAAATCTCCAACTGGGAATCTGAAATTCCCAAATGGAGCCTGAAATCTCCAACTGGGAGACTGAAATTCCCAAGTAGGAGACTGAAATTCCCAACTAGGAGACTGAAATTCCCAATTGGGAACCTGAAATTCCCAATTTGGAGCCTGAAATTCCCAATTGGGAGCCTGAAATTCCCAAATGGAGCCTGAAATCTCCAACTAGGAGACTGAAATTCCCAGATGGGAGCATGAAATTCCCAAATGGAGCCTGAAATTCCTGACTGGGATCCTGAAATTCCCAGCTGGGAGACTGAAATTCCCAACTGATCCCTGAAATTCCCAACTGGGAACATGAAATTCCCAAATGGAGCCTGAAATCCCCAACTGGGATCCTGAAATGCCCAATTTGGAGCCTGAAATCCCCAAAACTGGGTGAGTTTATCAGACACTGCCTGGAATTTGCTTCCCATCTGCATTTCCCAGTCTGTGAAGTGCAGTCTGTGTTCAGCTGCCTGTTTAGAATATTTGAAATATTGGTTTTAAAGCCCCTCCTTGCAGCCTCCACTAATGCTGGGAACCTCCACAGCACATGGGGAGCAGAGAAAAAAAATCAAAAAATCCCCCAGGGCCAAATTCCATGAAAATTCCCAGTTAACCTGGCTGCCCTGGCCCAAACCAATCCACATCCACACCACTTTACACAGACAAAGTTTGGCCCCCAGGTAGAATTTTTACACTTGAATATCTTCATTTTCTCTCCCATATTTATGTGTCTCTGGCCCAGCTTAGGCTGCAGTAGCTGAAGTGCCACAATCAGTTTGGAATAAGAGATTTCCTGCTCATGATCTTTATCTGGAGGGGGAAAAATCAGTTTATGATGTGCATAAACAGGGCAAGGATTCCTGCAGGATAAAGGAAATGAATCCACCTTTTCCATCTCACTGGGCTCCCCTAAGCTTTTACATCATTTTCTGCTTCCTTATATCTTCATCCCTGTTATTTTTAATTTAACACAACCTTTTCTCCAGTTGCAAACATACAATCAGTGAAAAATGCCATGGTTTTCTCTTTTAATTTGCATCCATAAAGCCAGGATTTTTTTTTTTTTTTGCTGTTTCTCATGCTCATGTGTGTGCAGGTTTGTGCTCTCCTTGTCCTCTTGCTCTGCCCACACACCCTCATCATCCTCAGTATCTCTGCTTTTATCCTGTACTAGAAATCTTCTACAGGATTTATTTCTACCCTGCAATTGTGCTGTTAAACAGGGGAAAAAAAATTTAAAAAAGAAAGAAAAAGAGAGAACCTTTAGCTTACCTTGGAACCCCAGCCAGCAGGAGTTGCAATGGGAGAGAAAATGGAAATAATCAATAAATGCACTTTGCAGTCTGGTCAATGCCCATGGCATTCATTTGGGTTTTGTCCCAAACTATCAGAATCACTTCACTTTCTCAGTGCCTGTTAAAATGCACACAGTGTCCCTCTGTGTGTGAAAACACAGTATTTTTATGTTCCATGTACCTCCTAAAAACCCCTCAGAATATTCCTCATAACCTGATTTATTCCAGCCATGTGTTATGAAGAAGAATATAATTTTTTTTTTCTAATACCTGAAAAGTTCAGTGCCACAAGCAGCATTCCTGCAGGAAATCATCCCCAAAATCATCCCCAAAATTATCCTCACCCCCTGTTAATTGCTGATCCTGGTTCCTGGGATCATCATGGATGCTGCATGTGCCACATCTCTGTCACTTTGGGGGGAAAATCCACATTATTTATTTGCTTTACTTTAT
>VXBI01001475.1:5018-18176 GCA_013397375.1 Toxostoma redivivum | reverse complement strand
CGGAGCCCAGGCCAAAGTGGGCATATCGTGGGGCGTCCACGGGCTGGCCACAGCCCAGCTGCCTGCACACCACCTGGGCATCCTGCAGGTCCCACTGGTCGTCACACACCGTTCCCCACGTGCTGCCATCGTACAGCTCCACGCGGCCCTCGCAGCCATTCCTGCCGCCCCGCAGCCGCACGCTGGGCCCTGGCACACAGCACATGGCACACAACACAACATCAGGTTTCCACCAGCCCTGCACCCATAGCCCCAAAGTTCCCCATTGCTTTGCAGATTTTACCACAGTGACAATGAGCATTGTAGACTCAAACGGGGTTGGGTTAGGATTGCTAGATAAGACAGACTCCAGGCATGCAGACAGCATTCTAGCCCAGTCCAGGGATCCGCTGGTGTCTTGTTGGAGCTGCCTCATTGCTGAAGTCTTTGATTTACTGAGGAAGTTCCAGAAACACCGTTTGCCACCCTCAGGATCAAACCAACCCTGATGGGGACCATTCTAGCAGCCTGGAGTTGTCATGGGCCAAGGGGATCTGCAGCCTTGCACTGAGCAGGATCAGCACTGTTGGACTCCCTTCTTCCCTTATTGTGCCAGATTGGGCCTCACTTTAACATTGGGCATAGAATGGGTGAGTAGGACCTACCTGTAGTGAGTGGCCATTGAGTAGGAGTGGTTGGATTGGCATCTGCAAAGAAGAAGAGGGCATGAATAAAAGCGTCATGAGGCTTGTGAAATGTATGGAATTCCATGTTGACATGGTCATGATCATGGACATGAAAATTCAGGCTGTTGTACTAGAGGCGGAAGAGAGGTTGGGTCGTGCCTTTCCCCCCATTCTGATACTAGTTGGACCAGTCCCCAGTCTTGCCCCATCCTCCTGAAAGAACAATCCTACCCTCCTTTTCTTTGCCCCCTCATTTAGCCTCTAAAGCAGAAAGTGTGGAAAACCCAGTGTGAGTTCTCTGTGTAAAAATGTGTCTTTTGCATTGCACAGGCTTCAGCCCCAGGTGGTAGAAGACCCCAGCCTTGCCTCTGCCCTGGCTCCAATAGGAGAGCTGGGCTTGGCTGTTCCCAGAGAACAGACCTGGAATGCTCTCAGAATGATATGGCAAAGGCTTTGTGTTCTGTGCTGGCCACCCACCTGCACAGATGACACTGGCATCCTCCTCGTGCCCACAGTTGTGCAGACCCCAGCCGTTGTGCCGGCACATCTGCAGGGAGGGCTCGTCCCCGCGGCACTGCACGTCGTCCAGGAAGATGCGGCCGGAGCCCAGGCCAAAGCGAGCATTTTGTGGGGCATCCACGGGCTGGCCACAGCCCAGCTGCCTGCACACCACCTGGGCATCCTGCAGGTCCCACTGGTCGTCACACACCGTCCCCCACGTGCTGCCATCGTACAGCTCCACGCGGCCCTCGCAGCCGTTCCTGCCGCCCCGCAGCCGCACGCTGGGCCCTGGCACACGGCACACGGCACAAGGCACAACATCAGGTTTACCACACCTCCATCATCCACAGCTCCCACCAACTCCCTGACTGTTTTGCAGATTTTGCCTCAGTGACTTTGATTTGAGGTGGTGCAAACCCAAAAAGACCAAGGAAAGGGAGTGAGAGAGCAAAGAACCCAGATGCATGGAAGGCTGATACATAATGAGCAAGAATCTGCTGGGTAATCCCATGGGAACAGCCTGGGGGTCCTGGGAGCTGCTCATGGCATGGGGGCATTTGCCAAAAAGCCATTTTTGTACTCTATGATGATGGGACATCCCCTGAGGGGTACCATTTATATCCCTTGCAGATGCTTGAGGCTATGGGCCCTGACAGGGTCTCCACAATGTACTGGCCACCTTTGCTTGATGGTTGCAAAGCAGCAGCTGTGACCTGGCATCAGGACAGATATCTGTGTCTTGGGCTGGCCTGGCAAGTAATGGGCTTGAGGGAAGAGATTGCCCCCATCCACTTGGTACTTGCTGCCCCACAGCCAGGAGCCATGGAGTGTCTGGGCTTGGACTCGGCACCACTGCAGCTGCCGTTGTGCTGAGGCTCAGATGCTCCCTGGCAGAAGCCATCAAATGACAAGACCCCTTGTGACAAAACCCCTTGCTGTGGGCAGAAGGCACCAGCAACATTGCAGTGAGCAGGCTCAGCCCAGCAAGCCCCCTCTCTTCTCCTCTTGGGCCAGGGTGGGGTTTACTACAGAATGGGAAATATGCTGGGTGGGAAGGAATTACCTGCTGTGCCCGGCCATTGAGCAGGAGGGGTTGGATCAGCAGCTGCAAGGAAAAGAGGGAGTGAATGAAAGAGTCCTAAAGGCAGCAAACTTGTGGCAGCGGATGGACACAGACATGGACATGGACATGGGACATGGACATGGACATGGACATGAAAATGCTAGGCTCAAGGCATAAAGGGAGGAAAAGGCATGGAAGTCCTGCCATTCCTGTCCTATCCAGACTCCAGCTTGACATGTCCCCAGTACAGCCCATGCTGTGATCCCACAAACCTACTCTTTGCAACTACATGGAGCACCTGTGAGACTGAAGGGCCTGTTATGCCCTCTCTGTGCAAAAATGGGGATTTTGCATGACACATATATCAGCATCAGGCAGTAGAACACCCCAGGCTCTCCTGTCTGCCCTGGCTCTGCATGGTTGCTTCCCATGGAGGACATCTGAACCTGTCTGGTGTGAGCTGCTGGAGAGCTGCTGGACACTGCTGGGTACATACCTGCACAGATGACACTGGCATCCTCCATGTGCCCACAGTTGTGCACGCCCCAGCCGTTGTGCTGGCACATCTGCAGGGAGGGCTCGTCCCCGTGGCACTGCACATCATCCAGAAAGATGTGGCCGGAGCCCAGGCCAAAGTGGGCAGTGTCCAGTGCAGCCACGGGCTGGCCACAGCCCAGCTGCCTGCACACCACCTGGGCATCCTGCAGGTCCCACTGGTCGTCACACACCGTCCCCCACGTGCTGCCATCGTACAGCTCCACGCGGCCCTCGCAGCCGTTCCTGCCGCCCCGCAGCCGCACGCTGGGCCCTGGCACACAGCACAAGGACGAGCTCACACCAGTGCCCACCTGGGCCAGGAAGACAGGGAGCCTGCAAGGCTGCTGCAAGGCCTGGCATGGGGCTGGAGGCTGGAATTACCTGTGGAATGTGCCCTGGATCTGGTGGGTGCTGGAGCTGTGAATACAAAGAAGAATTTGGTGTCAGTGACCAAGGTTCCAAACAGAGTCAGCACAATGTCATGGAGATGAGAATAGCCCATTTTCTAGGGGCCCCTGCCCTGTAATTCCTACATCATCCTGCAGAGCTCTTTCACTCATGTGAAATTACTGTCATGACTTTGCTGTTTCACACGCTGAACAGTGAGAGTGGACAGGGTTACCCGCTGTGCTCCCTTTCTCTCTTGCAATCCATGCTGTAGTGGTCATCTCTGCTGAGGTTGTTGTCTCTGCTGAGGTTATTGTCTCTGCTGGATCATTAATGCCAGTAGAGAGGGTGAAGTTTTTTCCAGTCATTTCCCATAGAGACACCAGCCCAAAGTGCCCTGAGTCCTTCCCCAGCCTCCCAGCTCTGTGATCCCTCAGTCCTGCTCTTTGCCACCTCTCTGAAACCCTGTTCCTGCAGGCCAGGAGAGCCTGCTGTGCTCTCTGTGTGCAAACAGGGCTTTTGCTTGGCACGTGCTCAGCTCGCCAGGCTGCTGCTGAAAACAGCAAGGTTGCTGCTTTGCTCCACATCTACCAAGAGAGGTCAGCTGTGGATACACAGTTTGGGAGCTTTCCCATGGACTGCCTGAGAAGTACAGGCTTTCTCATAAGCTTGGAGAAAAAAAGAAGGGAAAGAATGTCAAACAAAGATGCACCTGCTATTATTTACAGAATGTGTACTGTGAGAAATTGTATTGTTTATGGTAAGAACATCTTACAGGAGGTGTTGCTCACCCTGACCAATGGGCTGTGTTCTGTTCTTGAGTTAGTGTTCGAGTATTTTTAAGCAGTGTAGTGTTGCAATAAATTTTGTCTCTTTCCTATCTTGAAGGATGACCATGTTGCTGTGTGCTTTATTACCACCTTTCCAAGGGTTAATCCCTAACTAACAGCAGCAGTCAGCACGGATGCTCCCCAGGGAGGCCACCAAAATCCACCAGCAGGACGTTGCCAGGGGTTAGAGTCACTTGGTATAAAGATCAGGAGCACTAAGGAGACCAGTGAGTGAGAGATGACAGGATTACCTGGTGTGCTTTTCTCTGTTCTCATACCTGTTTCCTTTGAGGTGGTAATCAATGGTGATGTTATCATCTTTGTGGATGTGGTCATCTCTGCTGAGGTGGACATCTGTGCTGAGGTGGACATCACTGTTGAGGTGGGCATCGCTGCTGAGGTGGACGTCACTGCTGAGGTAGTCATCTCTGCTGAGGTGGACATCACTGTTGAGGTGATCATCTCTGCTGAGGTGGATGTCTCTGCTGAGGTGGGTAGCGCTGTGCTGGTCGGGTATGGTGGGCTGGATGTTCCTGCTAAGGAGGTCATTAGTGCAATGGCAATGGACATGGGAATGGACATGAAAAGCAGAGCTGGACAATTAATGGGGGAAGAGAGCATGTCTTGTCATTCTGGGAGTCTCCCTGCATTGCAATCAGGTCTGGGAAGGAAGTCCAGGGGCACCAAAGAGAACAGTGAGTGACAGTGGACAGGGTTACCTGTTGAGGTGTCAAATCTCTCTGTGGTGATCACGTCAGACAGCATGTACAACAGTGGTTCAGAGGTAGTGGATGACACTGTTATCTCTGGTGAAGTGGACATGTCTCCTGGGGAGGTTATTAGTGATGTGTCATCTAGGGTTGTCATTGGCACTGTGGTGGCCATCTCCACTAAGAAGGACTTCTCTGCTCTGGGGGATGGTGGCACCATGGTGGTTGACTGCAATGGGAATGTCGTCTCCTCTGTGAGGGCTGTTGATGCTGACATTGTTGTCTCTCTCTGAGACGTTGTTGGTTCTGGTGCTGTTGTCCCTTCTATGGAGGTTGTCTCCAGTGTTGAGGCTGTTGTATCCGTTGATGTTGACGTTGATGTCTCTCTTAGAAATATTGTTGATTCTGGGAGTGTTGTCTTTTCTATAGAGGTCGTCTCCAGTGCTGTTGTATGTGTTGATGTTGGCTCTGTTGGTGTTGGATCAGACTCTTCTGTGAAAAAAAGAAGAAAAACACCCCATACATGAGCACTGTGCAGCGGGTATGTCTGTGTGGTAGCTACAAGCCCAGATCCTCTAGGATGAAATGAAATCAAGAACAATTACTCTGATGGCATAGTCCACCTTTTCAGGGATCAGTGGAGAGAATGGAGGTGGATAACATCCAATTTAAAATTTTTCTTGGAAATGGCAGGTGAAGTTTTGGCATGGCATCTGCTCCCAGCCCCAGGACACCACAGCCCAGGCACAGCCTGAGAATCTACAGGCTCCTGGCATGAAAGTGGGGAGCTGTGGGGCTGCTGGCAGCAGCAGGGCTTGGACCTGTCCCCATTGTGAATGTCCTTCCACAGAGAATCAGGACATCCCCAGAACAGGCTGGGCAGTGGTCTTGGGATGGTATTTAGTGCAAGGGCAGGAGTGGACCAGGCTGAAGCATCTGTTGAATACATCCAGCCCGTAGAAGGCACTGGAGCTAAGCAAGAAATAAATGGCATTTAAAAAGGCTCTCAACATATCACACATAGATTAACAGAGGTATTGTAACAATTTTTATTCTTTTTTTAAAAGTGAAAATCACTGGTGTAGTTAGCACTTCCTTCTAGCATGGATTCAGCTCTCCAGGCTCTTACTCTCTAAGGAAACGTGGAAAACTGTGATATAAAACAGCTGAACAATCTGTTGTCATCAGCCATGTCTTGGTTCATGATGATCTGTTGTTAATACATGAGAAAATAAGATACAAATAACCCACATTCTTCTAAAAAATAATGGGAAAGTGAAATGAACACAGCAAGGTGAAAGACTACTCAAAAGGGATGGATATTTGCTAAGGAACAAGGACTTCATGGACCTAAACTAAGGAAGACTTGAAAAATATGGAAACAATCCAAAGTGAATTGTGAGCTATGACAATCTGAGTTGTGATTGTGAAATTATTATTGCCCATAACAAATCCATTAGGAGTTGACCTAACCCCATTCCTCCCTCATAAACTGCCTATCAGACATAGTTTTGCCTCTAATTTTGAATTGTTTCCTTATTGCTACCACCAGGGGATTAGTTGGAATAATTGTTCTGCATATCTGCCATGTGTATCTGATCCTTGGGGTTTTTAATTGCTTTACATGGATGAGCAAGAACAGTTTCTACATGACCTGTAGTAAGAAAAACATGAGCCCACGCTGGTTCTGTAGGGTCAGTGGAGTGAAAGGACAGGACTGGGGAGGAAAAAAAATATGGGAGTACCTGAACAGATAACAGAAGCATCTTCATAGTGGGCACAGTTATGGATCCTCCAGCCGGTGTGATTGCAGCGCAACAAGGACGCCTCATTCCCTCTGCACCTCACGTTGTCCAGCACAATGTCACCAGAGCCTTGCCCAAAGTAGGCACTTCCTAGAGCTGCAATGGCCTTACCACATCCCAGCTGCCTGCACACAACCATGGCGTCTGCCAGGTCCCAGAAGTCATCACAAACTGTCCCCGACTGTCCTCTGTAATAGATCTCAACACGACCTTCACATTGGTGCCTTCCGTTCACCAGCTGGATATATGGAGCTTTGGGAGAGAGGGCATGGGCACAAAACAGTCAGGCAAATAAGCTGGAAGGGACTGGAAGGAGCATCTATTCTGCCTTCTTCCCCTATTGTCCCTAGAAGGTGCTACCCAGACCAGTATTAGGTGCCTGTGAGGACAGAAGGGATTTGTACTATTTTTATTCCCCTCTTCCAGTTCTCAAAATCAGCTATGTATATTTTATGCAAGATCCCTACAGTAAAGTTAGGCAGCAGACTAAAAAATTTTTGGGACAAGTTTAAGGACCTAGAGTCCACACATCACCAAATCCTATAGCTTATAAGAGTAACTTTAGATGAAGAATTCTACCAAATGTTGTACAGACTGGATGATGGTCTTAACAGGATTATAAGGATTTCAATAGGAGTTCAGTGGTTTTATTTCTTATATATTAGTAAAATGTTATTATACTTTGAAAAAAGGAACTAACCTATCATGTATACAGCTGATTAGTGCATTCATTCAGGTAAAGCCTATCTGCTTTTCAGTTTTATATGTCTTGTTTAGACATTCTGGTGTGACCAGCATGAAAACCCTGATTTTAGAGATCCATTTTTGGTGAAGAAGTTTATTAAAGGCTTTACTACCAATGTAAGCAAGCAAATAAATGTTGTAACTTTGGATTTGCAGTATTTACACTCTGAAAATCAAAACATGCAGCTGCACTTGTTATATTTTACTTTGCTGCCAAGTACATATTTACCTGGTTATTAAACACTAAGTCATCCAAAGCAAACAAACCTCAAAAGTTAACAGCTCCAGGATTTCTTCACTGCACCTAATTCTTTGCTATTGAGCTCGAAGTACAGTCAAGATGGTGACCAAACTAAATTTGCCCTGATTTGTATTACTTTCAAAGGGCAAAGCTATAAAAGTGCCCCTTGACTTATATCTGACTTGTTACTTCAAATATCTACTTGAACACACACATTTTTAACCCTACTCACAGGGTTTTGAGAGGTGAAACAGCAAACCTGGCAAAAAGTTAGAGTGGGATTAGGAAATTAAAGCCGACCTAAACCAGTTTTATTTGCTTTCATTCAAGGCCTGTCATCACTGTGAGAGCATAACCATCAGCTAGGGATGAAATGGATAGGTTGAATCCCGCCTCACACTTCAAAGGTATTAAAAAGACAAAAGCCTGTGATTATACAAATACAGCAAATACTCTGCTCTGGGACACAGAGACAGAGAGCAGAGAGAAGAACTAGAGCAGCCAGAGTGAGATGGTTTATCACCAGAAAAGCTGGAGACAGTTGAAGAGAATTGATGAGGTGAATAGTGGCAATATAAATTATCATCATGAAGCTTAAATAACTCATTAGAAAAGTCATCAGCAATTATTCTAAGATATACACAGAACTATTAACTCAAAGTAACCCAACCCAGTCAGGGTGACTATCACCCAGGAGACAGAAAGTAATCATGGAAGAAAAAATTCTATGACCATAAAAATAGTTGAATGGAAAGTATTTCATCTGTCATAATTTTTAGATGTCCATTATTTAACCCCAGTGCTAGAGTGTGCAAACTTAACTTCATGTTATATTTTGTTAAATAGTACATAGTATCAAGAGGAACCAAATAATACAAGCAATATTAAATATATAGCATATGTGTGCACACATACACTCTGGAATAAAATGCACATTGAAAATAAGTAAAGAAATAGATCTTTCCATAATTTTTGGATCAGATTTTTGGAACTGGAAGAATACCTCATTCACGACATACTCACAGACACAATTCTTGCAATGATACAAGGCACTGAGATGAGTAGAACCCTATGGCAGCAAAATGAACTCCACAATACGGTTCAAATCATTCCTATCATCCACTCTGATGATTAGTTCATAGTTTTAGTAGAACAAAACTCTGCTCTTTCATCCAATTCTCCCTTTTTCCTTTTGCCCAAACCAATACCAGCCTGAATCTAATTTCTGCTCTTGGAATCAATGAAGAGGACTCCAAGCAGTCTTTATAATTTTTTTTAATGTGCCCTGGAAAAAGTCTAAGTGTTTTACCTGTTTTGCCCTCCAGAACTGCTGGACCCAACAAGAGTAGCCATGTCAAAACCATAGTGGGACCCATCTTACCAGGTGTTGTTGGTAAGATGGACCTCACAATATATAGTCTCTATTTTTGAAGGGGAGTGGCAGCACAGGTCTCTTTTTTGACAGCAGAACAATAAATAAACCACAGTCCTCTGATGTGAAACAAACATATGTTTGATTTGCTATTTAATGTTTTGTAACTTCCTGGGTTTTGCAAAAAGACAATATCTCAAGAGTAACATTTTCCATTGCCTGGAAGGAACTATTTATGCTACCATAGGTTTCACAATCATCTCATTGTACCAAAAAAATAGACAGCTCCTGTCCAAAGATACCTTTCAATTCTGGCTGATGCATCTCAACAATTTTCTCTCATGAGGAGGTTCCTGGTCAGGTATTGGGCTGGTAGTGGAGTCTTGAAACTTAGATGGGTTTCTTCCAGCAAAATAGCAAGAGACCCTTACCAACTAATGTGGCACATCTCTCTGGGGAATCATGAATGTCCTAAAGCTTCAGCAGACTTTAAATAAAATAAGATCAGAACTGGTGGCCCTGCTTAAGTGTGACTGGGGGTCTCTGAAGAACCTTGCAGCTGAAGTCAACAGCTCAAGCCCCAGTATAAGCCTATTTTTGGGGGGCACATTTAAGTTCAAGCCAAAATTCCAGTTAAAATTCATTGACAGACAGATTGCAAGGAAGTGTCAGAGAATCAGGGTCAACTGATAACTTTTTGTGCAAAACACTGTGGAAAAAACCAGTGGATTTTATGCATAGTAAAAGAAATTGCATAGATTGAAACTAATTTTGTTCTAAAATTTAATTTGATCTTTTTAACCAACAAATTGGGGAAAAATGTTGTGATTTCTTCAGATCAAGAATATATTCCTTGTTTAATTTTTCATAGTGATAGTTACAGCTGCATCATTCTTTGAAGAATGAATCCAAGGCATTTCCACAATATGAAATAATGTTTAATTCTCATTCATCACTCTCTTGCCAGAGCGGTTACTTTCCTCTGTTTCTGTGTTTCTAACAATTTAACAAGAAAATCTGATGATCATCCTAACACTGAAGAGTCAGAATATTGTTCTCCATCTCACCCCTACCTCCATAGCCATCACGTCTTGGATGGAATTATCACCAGTTAAAATTAAATATATGGAATTATCACCAGTTAAAATTGTTGCCATATAAGAATTTATTGCCTCCAGGGACAGTCATCAAGCAAGAAGACCAAAGCCCAGGGGGAAAAGAGAATGATCTAAAACATCTTTCCACAAAGGCCAATATCATTGAAAGAAGGAAGTGAAAAACATGAGGCCAAAGATAACTTTGGAAGCCTTGAAAGTGAACATTCAGAATGGTAAATATGTTTCTTTATCCAAACAACCACATTTGCACATGAATGAGGATGTGTACACAACACCTGGTATTCACTATTCATATTCTTGTTTTGACACCTTGACAAGAATGAAAAATCCAGTGTGTTTGATTGGCCAATCAAACACTGCAATCAGTGAAGCAAGAGTGAGTGATGGATCACAGCTCTCCTCCAAACTCTTGTAATTACTGGAGAAGGGTGAGGAGGAAGGGGAACACAAAGGGGATTCCCAGGTGGTTCAAGTATAAAAAAAAGTCTTAAACTGCCCAGGTAAAAAATTGATTGATTGATTGATTAGTTCTTCACTATCTTCTTAATTAATAAATTATTAATTTCAAAAATCTAGATATTTCTAGAGATCTTTATTATCAGACAATCTCTGCACAATGGAAATAGACAAATAATTAGTTTTGGTTAACCTAAGTTAATTAATGCAAATACCATACAGTATATCACCCTTCCCACTGGCTAGGTAAATCTCTTGCAGCACCACATTTTTGTTCCCAAGGTCTTCTGGCAGCTTAAGGTATTTCCCAGTACATCACTCTGAAAGAAACTACACTGAGCTTTGAGAACACTTTTTCTTCTGCTGACAACTGTGGGGGCACTTTGCAAACATACTGGCTTTTTAAAGGTAAAAATGGAAACCACTGAAAGGATGAACAAGATTAATCATCTTTCACCCATGACTATAGGAAAGTATCTACACTGGAATAAGGATATTCACAGACCTTTCCACAAAGGATTGATAGTCTGAATCCAGGCAGGAAGGTTTGTGGCAGAGAGATCATTCACCAGGCACATGACCCTTTCCTCATCATCAAACCCAGTTTTCTTGAATCCTGCATTGCTATAATGCTTGTGGATCAAGGGAGATAGCAAGGAGTGAGGAGCAGCCTGACACATCTACTACTTGAACAGTTTGGCAACACTTTCTGCAGCAATATTTAATATGGAAACCAGTGAACTTGGTAATTCTACCTTGCATTTTTATCCAGCCTTGTTATTTCTCCTTCTGGGAGCCCTGGCACAGACATGCTATGGGAAAACATCTCTGAACAGCGCAGGGACAGTGAGGATTGGGGACAACAGGATCTAGGCCTGGGATCTTTCTGCTTGTCTGGTGAATATAATATTGAGAGAATAGGAGACATGGAAAAAAGTGCCATCAAGCTGTACCCTGCAAGATGGTGTGGTAACAACACCACAGCAGCACGGCCATGGCAGGGACAGTGGAAGGAGAATACAGCAAGTCTGGGAAGAGCAGAGGGGAAGATCCTGTTGTACAGAGTTAGGAAAGCCCAGGTCCAAGAGAGTCCTTGCTGTGCTGAGCAGATGTCTGCATTCCTCTGAGCCTGGACAAGAAGTCAGGTCAGCCTGCTGAGGTGCTCTGCCCTCCAAAGGTGGCTGCAGGCAGAGGGGGAGGAGGACCCCAAGTCCTTGTTCCTCCAGTGTGGAAAAAACATCTCACTTTCTGTGTGCAGTGCCACTCCCTACTTGTGTGATCCCTTCTGTGATCCCCTCTTCACATCACACAGAGGTGATGAGAAACCTGCCTGGAATCATGGGGAGAAGGCAGCTTGAAGGAACAAATGGTACAGGCTGTGGGGCTGGTTCCCATCAGAGCTGCCCTCATCCTCCTTGTCAGGTCAGGATGTCACCCAAGAGCACAGCTCACCTTCCTCACACGTCACCACTTTGGCTCATCTTGCACATCTGACACTACTCAGTTCCAAATGAACTTACCTCTTTCACAGCTGGCTGGAAAACAGGAAAGTCTCAAGAAGGGAATTTCTCAATCAATACCAGTGACCTTTCCACCTGTATTAAGTAGCTTCATCCAAACAAATTCTTCCTTTTTAATTTTTTTTTTATTTTGTTTTTGCATGGGAGTGGGAAACAGGTGACACTTCCTTATGGGAACTTATGTACATTCTCTCCCTCCCACCCATTCCAGGTGTAGAAATGTGTGAGAGCAAGAGCAGGAATCATTGCTTGGCAAAGTCACTTTGTCAGAAGCCAGGTTCTCCAACCCAACATTGTGTTAGCCATGAGTTCACACACACGGTGGCGTGTTTGCAAGTACACAAAAAAAGTATTGCTCAAGAAACCATTTTTTTTCCTGCTTTTTTATTACAAATTTATGTAATGAGATTGTATTCATCTTCCATACAAAATCTTATAAATGGTCTACATTTACTCAGAGAAATATGAATTTGGGAAGAAACATACTGCCCAAAGTCAGGAATGCTATACAGCAATAATTTCTCACGTGCAGCCCCTGAGTGTGTTTGCTTATGGCTCATTATTGAGATTTTTTACTGCAAAGAAATATTTTTCTTGTACTACTACCATGTATCTTGTGGTGCCGCACAGGTGTTTCATCTGCATATCAGCAAGGGCAAAAAAAAATCAGTCCTTGTTTCTCAAGTCACCTATTTCAATCTTCTCAGACAGACACTCAGTGAGGTGTTCAATAGAAAAACTTTGAAATATCCAGAACTGAAGATGCTTATTAGGATGCTGGGATGAAAGAATCAATCCTTCTTTATACCTTAGGTTTTAAAATCAGGTTGCTTTATAAGTTCAGTTATGGTAACATCAGGTGTAATCTTGGTTCTTCAGACACAATCTGGGTGGTGGAACAGTCAGGAAAGAGCTGCCCTTCACACTGATTGCAAACCCAAACAATGAAGCAGGAGGCTGGTGAAAACATCCTTCCACCCCCATGCCTGGAGCTGCCTCTCACAGTTTCTGGTATGGGATGCCCTCCTGCAGTTTCTGCTTCCAAAGAAATCCTCCCACTGTGAGAAGAGCAGCTAGCAGCACCACGGTGGTCACAGCCAGAGGAACTTGGAAGCTGGCAGCAGGCACTGAGCTCAGAGTCTCCGCTTTTGGCTGGAGGTCAGAGCCCAGCTCTGTGTATAAAAAGAGTCAGAGAGAAACTTCTTTTTT
>VXBI01001467.1:0-32064 GCA_013397375.1 Toxostoma redivivum | reverse complement strand
TATATATATATATTTTTTTCTCTAAAGAACACTGCTTACAATAAATCCTTTGGAACCTTTTCTTGAAAATTATTTTTAAAAAATTTCTTTTCAAATTCCAAAAGCTGAATAAACTTCAGCATACCTACTTTGAACCTTAATTCAATAGACAAATCTTCTAAAACCCTGCGGAATTGTAAGTAAACCATAATTTTTAACTTTCTGGCCAATTAGTTGGCCTGTTTTATTACTGTATTCTCTGTAATAATTGGGTTTACACAATGGAATTGTTCTCATGTGCTAAAGTTATAAAAGTAGTGCTTACTAATAGTTTTTAGCTTTATTCTTGAAATAAAAAAAATCTTAAATAATTTATGTTATTTTAGTCGCTAACAAGTGCAGAAATAATTTTTGCAGTCAATCTCTGGCAATTATTTTGGTAGAAAGAGAAGTCCAATAAAAATGAAAGACCAGTTTTCCCTAAATTGATGTGTTGCAGTGGCTTCCTTCAGTCTAGCACACTAAAATGGTTCAATTCCTGAAGAATTAGTTTAGTTGTTAAATCAAAAAAATCAATGTTTCCCCCTCAACCACACAAAGGAATTTAAATACTTCAAGGAAAAGTTGAAATGAAAATAGGAATGCTGTTTTCAGGTGCTGAAAAAACAGGGAAATCACCATGATAGGTTTGGGGTTTGCCTTCACTAAAACCCCAAGTTTATCTTGGGTTGCAGCATTTTCAGCAATCACTCTAATTATCTAATTGTGTGGATTGTGGATTATGAGGTGGTGGCTGTGGTTTGGTTTGGTCTGGTTGTTTTTTTCTCTGGATTGAAGTGAATGGTTGATCACAGCATCTTCAGAGCATCAGAAAATTCTGTGACAATGTCTGTCTGTCTGTCTAGAGCAATGTTGCTGTTTTTGAAAGTGCACACATCAAGTTATAATCTAAGATGTCTGGTGGGATAAAAGACATTTTGCAAAGATGTGACAAAAGTATAAATCTATCCAAAAAATCCATTATCTGAAGTGTGTCTCTAATTCCATGTGCATACATTCCCAGGAATAAGGAGGAAACAACTGATATTGATCCCTTCATCTGTTGAGAGGCAAGAGTTTGAAATTTGTAATTTGGAATAATTTATGTCACAGGGTTGCCAGCATAAGGACAGTATCTGGATTAAGTAATATAACATAGTTTATTAGTATTATGTGTATTAATACAACATAGTTATTCTAGGTAATAATGATGACTCCTACCTAGATGGGAGGAAAAATTAGATTTTATTGAGTCTTTTAAACTACTGTTCAGACAGAGTTTTATGTTTTATCTAAGTTTTTATTTTCCATGTCCTTTGTGAAATATTTTGGGTTTGAAAAGTGTCACAGAACTCCCATGGTATCTGATAAACCATGTGAGTCTGCATGTTGTAATCCTACTGCAGCCTTGTCTTGTATGCATGTAAACTGTTTTTCAGTATTTTAGATGTTAAAGGAAGCTGTTTTAAGTCATCATTTGGAAAACCATGTTTCTTCTTGTCTCATAATCTTTCCTGTTGTCACTGGAAAATTGGAGACATCCTTCCCAAATATCTGAAGTTTAGGGATGCTGATGGTAAAACTTGCATCATTCCATGCTCATTGTGTGTATTCATTTCCCACAATAGCATGCACTCTTAAGAACAAATGTAATTCCTGTTTATTTACAAACTAGTTGTTTATAGACAGCAAAACTTCTATGAAAAAAAAAATCTCCCTTTCCCACATTCTTCTTTATTTGGGATTTAAAAAAAAAAAAATTAGTAAATATGTGTGATATTGTTTGGATGAATAGACTGAACTAATTTTTTTTTAAGTTATTGAATATTGTGATTGGGCTTGAAAGAACTGGTTGTGAATTCCAGGTGATTGCTTGTACATATGACTTGTAAAATGTCTTGAGTCTCTGCCCTTTATAATCTCAAATATTAATGAGAATATTTGTGATATTGTCTTTAAAAAGCATACTCACATCTTGACTGACAAGGTTTGGAAAAAAAATTCTGTCTATCTTTGCTCTCTTTGAAAGGTAGGTAGTGACAGAGTTAGAGACCCACACAGGAAAATAAAAGGTAGAAAAAGTCAATGGGTTCTTCTAATTAAAATATTATTTTGTCCAGTATAAAATGGAATGAAGTTTAATTTTAAATTTTTACTAAAGTTTTGCAAGAAAAGGATTGAATTTTAAATATATGGAATTGAAGAATCAGTCAGGTTTTATTTCACTATGTAATTCAGGTTCTCCTCCAAATTAATTCATGATTGGAAGACCTGGACTCACCTTCTGAGTTAAGCACTGATGCTTTTTTCATAAGCTGCAATAATAAACCTCTTCATAAAGGTCTTGTTTATGTTTTGCTTCTGTGATTGTCTCTGCACACTGATAATAGATGGATAAAATGTGATTAGACTGAGTGGGTAAGTAATGCTTTACTTTCAACACATTTTCACTTGTCTGAAGTCAGATTGGTATCTTCTTCGATGTTTTGGTTATTTGCAAATATTTGGTGTTTAAATTACAGTAATAATTCTTCTGTAGTTCAGTAAGCAGCAACTTAATGTGGGTTTTTGAATTTTTAAATATAAGTCTGACTCCAACTTCTGTTCTGAATAAATACATAGGATGAATTGAAAATACTCTGCTACAGATATTTACAGTCTACCAGTAATTTTTGAGAAAGCGCTCTTCTTTTAAGCCTATTTACTAGACTATGTCCAGAGAAAAAAAGAAAAAAAAAAAACACAACAAAAATTAAATGAGCTGAGTTAAGCCAACAAACAAACCAATTGGAGGGTGAAAACTGAAAATTCTTGAGGCACTAATATTTGCCTGAGTAATGATATTACTTTGTATTAACTGTCAAGTGAGTACACAGATATCATTTCTTTCCCCTGAAATACCTTGGTCTGCACTAAAGAAAAGTATAAATCTGCAGTTTATCTTGCTCATTGCACCAAAGAAATGTTCAGTCTCCTATGCAGAGGATAAAATTATTTCAAAGCCCAAGGTTCAAGTCCTCCCTTGTGTTTGGTGAGGTCCCTTCATCTGTTGCTGTCTTGGGCAGAAGAAATGAGGAGAAAATTCTTGCTGGAAACTCCTGCCCTTCTTGAAGGGAGGGAGCCATCTGTGAAAGAAGTGACACTGCTGGGTGTAGTTTCCATGAGTGCTGCCCTGCTGAGCAGCAGGCTTGCATCTGAGAGTGGGAATGACCCAGAGAATGGCCTTTGCTCTTTTTTAAACCTGCTTTTTCTAGCACCAGGAGCACTGAGAATTTACTGGTTTAAAGGAACATCAACATGCTGAAAGATTTCATTCAGCTCAGACTGAGTTAAGCAAATGAAAATGATCTTTTTGTTGGAAGAACAATATTTTATACAAATAATTGGATCCATTTATTGTCCTGCTTTTATTATTCAGTTTTTGAGAAAGAAAAGTAACAAAGCTGACCATTGTAAATTCCTGAAGTAGAAGGAAAATTAGTTAACTATGGGAATATTTAGATTTTCTTTTGACTCAGTTTGCACTTTTCAACATTCAGTCAATTATGTTTTATGGTACTGTTAATTTCATTCTGCATTCCTTCCTAAGAAAATTTATAGATACCTTTCTTCATATTGACTGTGTTTACTGGAAATGAAAAAAAATTATCTGAAGAAATTTTGGAGAAGCAGTTTTAGAGGTCTTGCTGATGAGTGCAGAATGGAATTAAGCAAAAGGCTAGTGACAAAGAATATAAAAACTGACAGAATAAAGAAGTTAGATTGATCTTGGTCAAAATGTTTTAACATTAATTGTCTTTTTTTCAAGAACACGAACAGATTAACTCTGTGGTCTCAAAAACTTATTCCCATCAGGACATACATTGCTAAGTATGGTACACAAATTTATGATGGAGGTAATTTGAGAATGCCCTTACAAGAGCCTTTTCTGTAATGAGCATTATTTGTGTAGACTCTATACACATATATTTAATTACTTTTTTAAAAATATATAATACTCTAAAAATTTTGGATTATGTGTTTTGAACTCAAAAAAGCTACGAGCTCTTACCTAATGGCCTTGGCATTTATTTTTATTCTACAGATATGCAGTGTATCAAGATACTCTATCCTTGATAAAAATATGTCTTCTCAGGATGTCAAGATTGCACATCCATTATTATCTTCCCAAGGAGAAAAAAGCCATGAGTTTTCTGTTGCTAAGGAAGGCTGTAATACATATGTCTAGTATCTTACATGGTCTTCATTACTCTAGTGTCATGGTGTTCTCAAAACAGATGGGGAAATGTACAGTGAAATTAAATTCAAAATTACACAGGAAGTCAATAGCAGACTTAGAAACATAAATGAATCTCTCAGTTTGTTTAATATAAAATCATCCATTCATTGTAAGAAAGATACATTGTCTGAAGTAAGAAACTTGGACATAAATTTAGCAGAAATCATAACAAGATGTTGATATATTGAAAAATGAAAGGCTCATAACTATCAAGGGTTCTCTGGTTGAGGATTAGGTCATTGTTCTCTTGAAGCTACCTTTTCAAATTCTTTAATAATTATCAACTAAGAAAAACCCCTCCAAGCTGATTTATTTTTCTTTGCAAATAGGGATTTTTTTTTCAATCAGAAAATGAGAAATGACCCTGAAATTTTCCATCCCCTAAGTCCTCTATTTCTTAACACTAGTCCTGAAAGCTGTGTTTAGTATTTTAACTGCATGATGTAGGCTGCATCTGGTATTTCACTTAATACTGGAAGGTTATTATGGTTTTCAGCATTGTTTATTTTAATTTTTTATTTTTTTTTGTCCCCCCTGTGGTCAGAGTTAATGCAGGTCTTGGTTTGTAATAACAGATGTAAACCCACAATTTTAATTACCCATCTGTATCCTCATTTTCATCTTCATTTCTCCTTTATCTTTAGGCTATACTGTTTATAGACTGTGATGATGATTTCTTTTATGGAATCTTTTACCTTCAGAGTCTCCTAAAACGCTTTACATACACATGGACTGGAGATGTACTGGAGCTGCAATGGGGATGCTGCTGGTTCCTGCAGAAATAGGGAGGCATTTCCCACGAATTGGATTTTATGGATCAAATCTAGTACAAAAAGGTAGCTATTTCTGCAGCCAAAATGCTATTAGGGCAAATACTTCTGGCTTTAAGGTACCAAATCTTTAATCAGCATAAAACACTGCCCCTTTGGACCACAAATAATTGAAGCCATTTATCATGTGCTTAGCAGTTAAATGAACTATTTCTGTGCTGGAATATTCCAGCTGTTTCTTAACACTGAGCAATGTTTCAGAACAGTTTAAGCAAGGAAACAGAGAACAACCTGCTGAATATGTAGGTAATTTCCTCAGACTGTGATTGGTTCTGAAGACTTTAGAACCAGATTTTCTTCAAAGGCATGCCATCTCAATAACTTTTTGTGATGAACCTGTGATGTAAGGGTTGTGTTCATCAGAGGTTTTACATGCCAAGCTTAGAGGCTGGCTTAGATTGTTTCGCTGAAAAACCTGGCTAATATGTTGCTGATACTGCATCCAGAAATACCTCATTTTTTTTGTGATATTTCTATCCAAGTACAGCTAATCCTGCTCTAGCATTATTTTGTGATCAGAGCCTAAGACTGCATTGCAATCTTATTACAGCATTCTGCAGTAAAGGTAGCATATTGTTTTAAAAAATATTTAGATTTTAAGCTGCAGTGCAAGCTTAGGATACTATTCTAGCATATCTATTTATCTTTTTTTCTCCTCTTTCTGCTTAAGACATTGACTTAAATTGATTAATCTGCATGTCAGTTAAACTTCCAGTGGCATATTTCTTTGCTTTTATAGATCTTGGTGTATATGCTTGAGTGATAGTGTTTCCTGGATTAATTTTTGGCACAAAGGTTTTATCCTATATTTAGTTGTGATGTTTAATACATGATAATGTGTTTTTGCAAAGCATGGAGACTTGTGTGTTACTGGGCAGCAACAGGCACTTCAGAATTTGGAAGCTGTTTCTAGAATTTCCACCTTATGTTGTCTAAAATGGAAATTATTAAAAATAACTTGATTCGCCTCAGTGCACCTGTTTCTATGCAACAGCAAAGGCACCTGTGTCCTATTAATACTTACATTATGCAGCACATTTGGAAATGTTATAACTCAGGTGGATTATCCTCCTGGGAGCCACACACATCGCTCCTGCCTCAGCTCTTTCTCTGTCTATATGTCAACTTGTTAAATGATTTTTGGGTTACTTCAATGTGTTTGCAGCTTGAAATCTTAAAGCATGATACTCAGGCAAGTAAGAAGAAACTTATTCCAGATGGCTGGTAGCAGATCTCCATGTTTTCTGTATTCTAGTTGTCCAATATCTATGTTGAATCCATCCATTCTTTTGTATTGCCATTTAAAGAGAGGTACATAGCTGGTAGCTCATCTACATTTTCTTGTCTTTAACTCAGCTTGTTCAGCTAGAAATAAAAATGTCTCTCATGCTTCTTCTTGTCTAGGCCAATTATTTTTTGTTATAGTATCAAAGGTTTTGAAAATATGTTTAAGATGGTTTGCTGTTTCATTATTGTACAAATATTAATTTAATTTTTACAATAATGTATGACAACTGTAACTCAAGCTTCAGGTGACTCCCATAGAAAAGATGAACAAAAAATTCACTTATTTTGCCCTGAATCTTATTCAATAGGTTCTAATGAAAATAAATAGATATCAAGGCTGTGGAAATAGGTTCCATATTGCTTGTTAGTTAAATATGATGGGAAACTTTTTATTTTCTGCTGTGGCATCACTATGTATGGCTAGAAGTAGTATACTAGGAAATGGCCAATGCAGTTAATTCTCATATTTAGTAGCCAAAACTGACTGTGTGTAGTATTAATCCTACCTAAGTGATGAAATTCAGTGGTGATCATCCAAAATCTTTATTTCTGCTGATTTAGAATAACACCTTCCCTTAGCTACTTCATAGTTTTTCTTAATTTGATATTTTAAATATAGTAATTTTTACTAATTAGGTTTTTTGCTGTGTTACACAGCAAGGAGACCTACTCTGAGTAGTATATCAGTCATTCAGGATGAGTGGGGCTCTATTGAAAGACACCTGAAGTAGGAGGCCAGAGACAAGAGGCTACCTCAATCTTGAAAAATAAGATGAAGATAGCAACTAATTCTTGATATATATTTATCTAACCTATACTTAAAACCATCACCTCAACTTCACATGATCCCTTGCCTAGCAGGTAAGTCATATGAAATCTCACAGAACCTGATTCTCTTTTTTAAAAACATGTTTGGGCCTTTTTCTGATCATAGTTTTTATTCTTTTCCTGTCTTCTTATGAAAAATTAATGAAAGTTTGAACTGCTGATGTCCCTTGAGAAGATTGATTGTTGTCTATCCATAGTGCTTCCATTGTATTTATTTGGTCCTAAGCATAAATTAGAAATATAATATCCCTACAGACATATTTTTAACCTGGTGTCTTAGGTGGAAGGAACACAGTAACTAGAGTCTTTTCCTTTCTTTGAATTAAAAAAAAATAGCTGTCATAAAATGCATGGGAAAAAGCATGGCTTGTGATAGAAATCTGGTATCAGTTGTTTTAGGACTATTGCAGTCACTTGTCAGTGAGTGAGGTTAGTAAGGAATTTTTAGCCACTATCAGAGTAGTAAGGACCTTGTTGGTTGCTTGTTTTTGAGTCCCATTCTAGAGCCTGAATCAGTCTCTGGTGTCATGCAGTGAAATGCCTACAAGAGCTTGTAAGTGATTGTTGGGAGAACTGTGTAAAATAGGGGAGCTAATGTGAAAGATGTGTTATATATCTGCCATAGCTCCAATAAAAATTCTGTTCATATAGTGTTCTTCCTAACAGGCTTTTCAGGAGCTTTTAAATTAATTAATGTCCTGTCATCTCTTTAAATGGTTCTTACATGTTTTAGTTCATTGAAAGCTTGTGAGACACTCTGTTTGCATTCTGGCTAAAGAAAATTATATCAGTCTCCAGGGCAGCCAGTTTAAATAGCATTACATATTAACCACCACTTTATTATTTTTTTTTCCTGTAGAAGTCAAGCTTATTAATTACTTTCTTTTTTATTTTTATTTCTTTGAAAAATACATTTCCACCTACTTGCTCTTTGTTCTGCATGAAATGGAAGCTGCTAGTGTCTCTGTAGTGCAGATGCCTTCAGAGTGTTTCAAGATCCAGATTCCAAGTGCTACATGGAACAAATAATTCTGTTTTTTTATTTTTTTCTTCTTCTGATGCTTTCCTAGATCACTCCCTTGTCAAATCCTGACAATTTGTGAAGACTGTACACTTTGGTAAAAGGTGTAGCTCTGTTCTCATGAGAGTGAAAACATGTGTGACAACTGCAGCATATGATGTACGAAATGGTTGTGTTATTCTGTTAGCCATACATCATATCTGCTTCTGCCATGTTTCTGATGGGTCTTATGTTTCTGCTAGAAGCAGAGAAATCATGCCCATAATTCAGAACATATGAAGTTAATTTGGATTAAATATCTCTTTTGAGATAAAAAAATATTTAAGAAAGGATCATGGTTTGTTTGTAGAATAAATCTCTTTAAAGGACTAAAGGCCTGTTTTAATTGCCAGCATACAAACATCCAGTGGGTTAAGAATATGATTTGTAAATGAACCAAAGCAGTACTATGGATAGAGGATTTTAAAATTTCAGTAAAGTGTTCTTATTCTTATGCACAATTTCCAAAGCAGAAAATGTCTCTTACTGTTTATATGTACATTTCTACATGAGATTCCTTCAGGACTAGTCTTCCTGAGTGAATCAGTGACAATGACTGTGTGCAATTAACAATTTTAATGTTGGTTACTAGTCTTCCTTTGAAATTTGCCATGAGGCCCATTCCTAGCAGGTGTTCAAATATTTAAATATAGAAATCTTTTTATTGAGATAAGGATTAACTAAAAAGATAATAATCACATTTATTGGCTTTTGGGTTTGATTTTGGTGTGTTGTGGGCTTTTTTTTCTGTAGTTTTTCTGTAGTCTTATATTTGGCTAAACTAGAATTGAAAGCTGGAAGTTTTCACTACTAGAGACAACACTTACAATTTTTTATTTTATTATTTAGGATTCTTGTCATATCATGCTGATTCAAGTCTGTAGCACATCACAGAATTTTAAATTGACATTTGGTTCTGCCATATGTCATTCTGTGTTATGGCACACCAGAGTAATATCACGTTTTATCAAGTTTATCAATACTTAATTTATCCTTCATATAGTTTTATCTAATCCATCTATTCATTTGACTTTATGCTCTTAGTCACTAAATACCAGAGCACAGACACATGGTTTCTCCTGGAAGATGCTATTTTGATGCTGTAGTTTAGGAGAAGTTTAGTAGTAGTTTAGCCAAAAAGTAATTCTGTTGCATTATAGCATTTCTCAGATAAAATTTAAAATGGGTTGATTTGGAAAATTTTCCCATCAGGCTAAGGGAATTTATCTAGAAGACTGAAAGACTAAGGCTTCAATGTATGAACTAAAATAATGATTTTTTATTTTTTTTTTTTAGTTTAGTTAGTTTCTCACTGTTTGTTGCATTTATCTAGCCAGTATTACCTAATTATGACATTGAGGCTGTTTCTGTCCATTTGGACTCTAATAAAGTCAGAGCAGGGAATCAGTATATAATTCATCAAGAAAAATGAAGAGGCATGACTGGTTAACAGTGTCTGTACCCCCATTATGTCACACAACACAGCAAAACAGTTTTCAGAAAATGCATTGCTGAATAAAGTTAAGGGGACCACCCAGACAAATATAACAGATAAAACAATGACCTGGGGAAATTATTTTTTTTTTATAATATCACAATATTTTTCTTTCATTTAAAAGGAAAAAAATATGCATTTCAAATGCAATTAGGATCTGGATATGGGAAATTTCTGGTCTGCAGTGATTTGCCTATTCAATCATGCTGTGCAAAACACTAACCACAGCAGCTCAAATAAGGTGGAAAATTTCTAGGACAAAAAGACAAGTCCATGGAAGAGGTTGATTTTGCACAAATCTATCTGGAGGTTGGTTGTTCACTTTCTTTTACTGCTGCCTTGCCCACAATAAGTCATAACACAACAAAAATGAAAGCTTGACAATACTGGAAGTATTTTACCAGAAACCAAATTATATTGAAAATGAGATGTAAATGCATAGAAGGGGGAATATGTAAAAGGACAGGAATTTTAGCCTCTGTAATTATTATTGTCACCTCTAGGAATACCATGAATTATTTTCTTCTGCTGTGCCTTTCATTCACTCTTGCATAGAACAACATTCTGACTGAAAATTATGGATTGTGGAGGAAGCTCAGTGTTTCCTTAGAAAAATAAAGTTAGGAAATTCTTCTTTCTTGTCTGTGCTTTCCATCTCATGTAACCTTTTAAAATGTACATATGTACATATCCTTTGAAATGATTATGGAAAAGGACGTTTTGTGAATACTATGTGAATATATTTTCATAATGGATAATTGTTGCAGGAACCTGATTTTTTAACATGACACATTCTGCTCTATCTTTGATCCCTTTGTTGCCAAAAACCTAATCTAAAGCCCAGTAAAGTGCGTGGAAGTCTTTTTTCCATTTGTCTTTCCTTTTAGTTTGCAGTCACTTGTGTAATGGAAATCAATGAGATTTTTTATGTATGTAGTAAAAATCTAGCGACTAAAATATTTTACCTATTGATATGGGTTCTCTGAATATTTATATCTAGATTTTCATCTATATGATCTTAGTAGATGTTAAATCTCTAGTTTCCTTCATTGAAACTGCCCTACCTGTATCTTCTTTCTGCACTCCAAAGAAAAAGCCATAACAGTAAGGTCAGTAGTAGATAGTCTTAAATTCTGTTGATATTAAAAACTCATTTTTATTCCTAGAAAGAGTCATAGTTGGGAATATTTTGTATGAAAATGATGGTTCAGAGACCAGAATGGAAGTGTATCAGCAGACAATCAATCCTTTCTAATAATTTTTCATACCTCAGTGTATCTGTCATGTAGGTGTTCATTTAATATTTGTGAATTTAATTATTCATTAATAGAAACTTGTTGATGGTTGTTAGGTGACTTTGGAGCCTAATTCTCATGATCATACATTAATTACATGAGTAGAAACTGGAAACCCATTGAAAACCAATTAGTTTTAGGTCTGTGAGTGCCATTAACACTACAGAAAACCAAGTTTATGCTTCTAAATAATTTAGGCTCTTTAATATTTTTATGCTATGTCATTGCTAAAAAACAGACACAAAATTTTCTGTTATCACTTACTGAATATTGATAAAGATATATGTGTATTATTTTTTTTAACACTTTATATGAATGAAGCAACCATTCTACTCAGTAAATTTTAGGTCCAACAGGCATAAACAGTTGAGTAAATTCCTGTGTTCCAGTTGAAAATACTTCTTGGTAAGAAGGCTCTGATTGATTATATTGAGATCTCCAAGCTTCAAAAGCCTTTCACAGCTTTCCTAAAATGGGCATGACTAATGGTGAGTTCTGTTTACAAGCAAGAGAAGGGAATATAGGAAAGAGGAGTTAACTACTCAAGAAGCTCCTGGACTTGCCTGCACATCAATTCCTTGCAGTTTTATACTGATCTGATTAGTAGCGTGTTTGCAGGAAGCTTGCATGGTGCTCTTGTGACTTCTGTTCTTGGATTTCTTACTGGTAAAGTTCCAGATCTCACCGACATCAAACAGCACGAGTGAACATCTGCTGCCCTCATAAACTTGCATTAGATACCCTCCCTGATGCCTCTGAGTATGGCATTGCAGATGTATCCTATGGGGCAGATGGCCAAATCAAAGTTATTTACTTATACAGCACAGATACAGCACTAAATCTACATAAATCAGTCCAAAAAAGTACATTTTACAGAGGAGGGGGAAGAGAACTGGGGTTTGATGCATAAAAATAGGATATTGAAATAGCTTATTAAAAAAAAAATTCCTTAAGTGGGAAAATCTGAGAGTTGGAAACTTTAATATTAGCATCCTAAAAATAAGGAGTCATATATGCTACTTTTTGCATTAATGGAAGACATGGATTATGCTGGCATCACAATATATAGTGAATATATATGGACATATACACAGAGTCTGTGTGTGAATTGCAATATATGGGCTACATGTAATGATGGAGGAATTAGAAAAAAAACAACAGTGTATGTTTAAATGTTTTGTTCTTGAGGGCTTTTGCTTTCAGAAGTAGATCTGCTTCCCTCAGTCATAAATATAGCAAGTATTGTTAAGCAATTTAAAATCTTAATCAGAGTATTAAGATAGCATAGAGTCCATTATAAAAAATGGAAATTAAAATATCTTATAAGTAATGTTTTTAACTAATTCTTTTGTTGCAAAAACTATATGGGTGAAGATGAAGTATTTCTTTAATTAGTTGTACATTATCTTCTTCCACTAATAGAAATTACTATAACTTTAACCAAAATAATATTTCCAGAAAAGGTCTTCCACAAGTAATGGGAAGGGGGGCTTTTTTCTAAGAAGAAAGGATGAAATTTTGATCTTTGGCATCTTAGAATTTGAGATACATATAACAAATGGGCAGGGAGGATTGCCACTGATTTTTTAAATTTAAATCCATTTAATGTCAAAGGGAATAAATATCAATGCATCCAATGTAGTATTTGCTATCTTTACTATGTAGCTTTATATTGTATTATTTGGAAATGTTAGAGAATTGCAATATATTTAACAAAAAGTTTATTGGCAGGATATAGCTTTGTATATCTTCTTTCTAAGCTTCTAGTCTAGTAAGAAGAAAAGTGAGGGCAGGATGGCCCTCAGTGACAGGCTGCTGAAGGATCCTATTGGATCTGTATTGGGTATGACAGCATCTCAAATGAATAAATTCAGGTAGCCCAGGAATATGAACCTGTTTGAAATTAATGCAGTTGTGATCTGCAAATGTCACAGATTTCTGTGTTTGTCCAGCTTGCCTGTAACAAAAGTGTGCTTGGAGCAAGACACAGCATAGCATACAGATATTTCAGGACTTAGTCCATGCTTCTCTTGCTAATTAATCAAATACTGTCTTTTGGAATGCAAATAAATCAGCTCCTCAGAGAAACATCTTCTTTTCTGTTTCACAAAGTACTTGCCCTGACTAAAACTCCACATGAAACTGTTCTTAGACAACAATCACTCTGCTTGGAGAGAAAGTCTGTAATTCTTATGCAAAAATCCTCCCACTCCAGGGTGGTTTACTGTGCCATTTCAGAAATCTGTCTCTAGTCTATGTATTTTAATGTCAATAGAATATGCTTCTGTTTTTTATCCCTAAACATTTTGGCAAACATGAAAGTGATCAGTTGACCATCTGATAGACTCAGTCAAGTTGCCTGTCAGACTTCTCAAGTTGCTGACTCCATCTGGTATGAAGTCAGGAAAACTGACTGAAAAGAAGTTCTAATTTTATATTTTGACTCGGTAACCTTTTCAGTGAGTTCAACCCATGAATTCAAACCAGCCATAAGAAAGGCCAGGTAATTACTTTGTGATAAGAGGAGCAGCACTGAAGGATTTGCCTGGGGCTCAGAACACTGATTGTGGATAAAACTCAGCAAAGTCCATGGCCCCAAAGGAGTGCCAGGCTGGATGTGCTGTAGGCTAATGTGCTTAGAGGAAAGGTCAGGCACTTGTGGAACCTGAGCAGCAGACTGTCTCAGCTCTGTGGCTGCCAGGGCTCAGCAGCTGAGTGGGGAGCACGAAGGGATTGATTGAAATGAGTTCACTGATTCCTCTTTTCTTCAGGCCCCCACTCACTGGACATGTCAGTTTGTACTGGAGCTCTCATGAGAGCCTCCTGCATAACTGGAGTGGGACAGGAATACTGGATATCTCAGGCCCTGGGTCTGAAAGTTTGCCCCCATCCTTGTTTAATTCAGTTTCATTATAAGGAGTGTTTGGAGCAGGAAGAAATTATTTTTTTCTCTTTTAGATGTCAGGTTATTTCTAGGAAAATAGTATTCTTGGTTGCATCCTATTACATGTTGGCCACCCACCTAATGTGAGTGGCTAATAGTTTCTATTGGCAACCACTGGAAAATCAGAGAAGCTTTTTAGCTTTGATTTATGAGAGAAGCCAGAATAATAGTCGGGAAGAGCATAGTAGAGGTTTTTCTTTCAGTAATTCTCATCTCTGCCTCATTTAATCTGAGTGCAGTTAGGAACACAGCCAGGTGCCTTCAGCATGGCCACAGCCTTCAATCCTTGCTTCCACAAGCAGTGATTACACATGAAAGCAGGGAGGACTGCTGGGATTCCTCTTAAACTTGTAAATACACTAGCTTTCATTTACTTCCACGTCCTGCTTTTAATATTGTGTAAGAAAGAGAGACTAATTAGTAACACTGCCAAAAGTAGTTGTCTTTTAAAAATTCTCTACCTAATGAACTTCCTTTGTTACCAGTGTTGGGTTTGTTTTGCTTTTTTTTCTAAGATATTGAATGTAATTCACTTAAAACTACTGCAATATATAAGCATTTTTCGCCTGGGAGCAAATTTGTCTTCTAAATAAAATTAATCTATTGACTAGAATGCTCTCATAGTCTGAAACTGTATTTGTCTTCTTAACCTTCTCAATCATACATTTAAATATGAATTGTGCAGCTAGCCATTACAGAGAAATAGTTGGAGGATGTTTGTCTGATTGTCAGGTTAATTCTACAAGATTTTCAGTATGTTATTTGAATATGGCAGGGGGTCAGGGTTTTCTATTGTAACTTTTTAAAATTCCACTCCAGTCATAAAGACATTCTTCTTGAAAAAAAAAAAAAAAAAAAAAGGGGAAAAGAAAAAGGAGTCTATGAACCACTATTTTCCCTATCAACAATCTCAGTGTTTTCAACCATTTCTGCATCTTGCATTATTGTTCTTCTCTATGTCTTCTTTCTTTATCTGAATCATAGGAGATATTTTAAAACCTACTGGAGTGGAAAACTACAAACTAAAGAAAACTACCTTCTCTACTGAAATAAGTGAATCAGAAGGAATTCCTGTCACTGGCTTCTTTCCTGAATTGTCTAAATAGCAGGCATTTCTCAAAACAATTTGGAAATCATGAAGTTGAGATCTCCATCTATTTTGATGTAAATTACTAAACAGTCACCAGCAGGTAGTAATTTAACTTCCAACCTGACTAGGGGTTGTGAATGTAACCAGGAAAACACCTTCAAATGGGTTAACTAAATGAATGTTACTATTTCACATCTACTGTCAGTCCTGCTCTGGCTTTACTTCTTGATTAAGTTTTGAGGAATGAAATGTTATTGTAGTTTTTTGTTATTTCTCTGCCTTTAATTAAAGAATAAATTGTAGCTTCTGTTGCCAATTAAAATAATAACTTAAGTGTGAAAAATATTAAAACATTTTAGTCCCTATGAAGATTTCTCAGTGGAAATAAAGATAGAATATGCATAAAATCTTGTAAAGCTTCCACATATATATCAGAATTGTAATTTTACTACTGTCATCTCGACATGGAGCTCTAACAACTACTCACTGCACCTACTGGAAAGGTATTGTTTGTATTCAATTTAGGAAAGAAATTTAAGAAATAATTTTCATATAAAAATAATATGGGCTCATGATAATAATATTCAGCAAAAGATAATTTGGATCTCATTGGAATCCTATTGTTTTTTAAATACATATATAAATACACACATATGTGTTTGTGTGCGTGTATATATATATATNGATCTCATTGGAATCCTATTGTTTTTTAAATACATATATAAATACACACATATGTGTTTGTGTGCGTGTATATATATATATATATATGTATGTGTATGTCTATACATATATATTTTTTTTTCCTCAGTGTAAAGCTTGGAGCTTCACATAAATTTCAAACCTTTAGCATCATTACCCAGAATTTTAGGTCGTCTACAGATTCTCCAGACAGACAAGTGAGTTGCAAGTTTCCTGAGTCAGGGAATGGCAAATAATGGAGATAGGAGGGCTGGCAGAATGGCACTGTTATGCTCCAGTGATTGGAGATCTTTACTATGTCCCCAAATCCATTGATATTGTTTGCTTTGATATGACCATGGATTTACTTATATATCAGTAGATGAAGTGACAAGATGAGTCTTTGGAATTGAAATAGCCTATCAGAGAGGTTGTAGCTGTATGTTCATGGGAGATATTAGTGCCAGAGTAGAACATATGACTGCTCCCCTCTCTTGTGAGGTACCATAGTGTATATATGGGGGAAAAAAAAACCAAACTTGGGAGGAAAAGTGTCTTGTGCAAAATATGACCATGGCCAGAAGTGCTCTCAAAATAACAGAACTGTAACCAGAATAACTGAGAGCATAGTTTCTCTTCTGTTGTCACCTCCAGGTTAGTGCATGGAGGTCATTAGTAGTATTTTGTGATAGTGTCTGTGTGCAGGTACTTGCAGACTCTGGTGCTCATGCATACACAGCAGATGTTTTATAAAGCACTCTGGTGCTTTGAAATGACTTCTCGGAATGAGTGTCTGTGACAGTGCTAAATGTTTCCTAGCAGAGGAGTGCCATAGGCACTTTTAATAGAATTTAGAGGCTGATAGAAAGAGGCAAACTGTATGCTGAAATCCTGCTGTCTATCTGCAGCACAAGTCTAGCAGACAGCAACAGCAAAACCTTCTGACATTCAGTAAACCCCATAAGAGGTCTCCAGAGGGATTGCTTCTAGGAGTTGAACCATAACCTTTTTCTCTGTGAGCATCACAGTCTGTGTCTCGCTGCAAAAAATGCTGGCCAGTGCTCTAAACTTGATGTTGCCTATGTCATTGGCACCTTTTCCACGAGAGGTAAGAGAAACATGCTAATCTATTTCATATAGACAATAAAGACTGTCTTCTGGCTGGGATAGATGGGGCCTTTTCTCCCACTGGCTTAATAGTAGAGGGTTTTCCATACTGTTGTCACTACAGCAGTGCATATAGTATACCCTCATCTATGAAAAGCATCATTGTTGGCCTGCCAGTCCCTACTGTAACTTGCTTGGGAAAAAAGTATTTGTGGTGTTGTGATTCTGAGGGGAAAAGTGAATGCTGTCCTATTTATTGCAGGTGACTTCTAAGAAAATAATAGAAAAACATATAGTTCTTTGTCTGCAGATAGCTTTCAGCTCCCTGAAATTTTGTTAAAGGTATTGGGAGTGTTCCAGGAATTTTTTTTCTTTATTAAATTCTTCACTGCTGTACTGAGACTAATCAACAGTATTTATCAAATACTACAGATGGGGTTTTTCAAGAAGGATGTATTTTTCCAGGCCGTACTGTGTGGAACAAAATGAAGCATATTGATGAAGAAGTCAGGACACTATTCATGTCACTTATCCATAGCAAAAATGCATCTAGAAAGTTACTTTGCAAAGAAAACCAAAATAGTTTTATGTTATCTGCAAAGTTAATGTAGCAGTGTCTGAGAAATAATTTCTCTGTTCATGTCATACAGCCACTAACACTGGAAATCTGGGAGGATCCTTCTCTCTGAGGCATTATTATTCATTAGAACAGAATATTACTTAGAATTCATAAAAATATAATATTTTACATTAAATGTTATAATTAAAAAAAAACAAACGTTATTGACACCAATAACAGTTTGGGTAATCCTGATGGTGCTGCTTGAATCGAGGCAGTCTATGAGACTAGATGATGCAACTTCCAATACACTTAGAATACATTTCAGTAAAATTGGAAAGCTTTGGGATTGGCCCATCTAGAGAGCTCTCAGGATTTTAGGAACAAGAAGTAACAACTCTTCTTAAATGCAGAAGCCTACTTTTCTGTCTGCTCTGGTGTAACTTGGAATAATTGGAAGTGGAGCTGCTGGATATCAAAATAACCCATGTGGTCTAATGTCCATGTACCAGTTGGTATTTACTCCTGCTTAGAGCCACACACTGCTCAGCTATAAGTTTCTACCTATACATTCTGCTGTTTTGATTGGAAGGATTGGGAACATTTGCAGTCTCTTCTGTTCACTTCAGAGTTGGATACTTTATCAGCTCTGTGTGTGCCAAACACTGCTCTGCAGCATCTGGCTGTTAAGCTGTTTCATCTCCCTGGGAGAGTCTTGGTTTAAACCCATCACTAAGAATCATATAAAGACATGTCCAAGACAGATGTCTTTCAACATCTGTAATATCTGATATTGATATGTATAATAAAGTCAGTCTACTTTTCAGATCTCTCCACGTAATTTGGACTCTCCTGAGCCCAAAGAGAGTTTGAAAACATCACTCATTTCTGTGTTGCATCTCGAGATCATCAAGACACAAGATTTATGACATCATTTTTTCTTCTCATTTGAGTTTTGCTACTTCAACACTTGTGAAAACCAAAACTATGCATGTGTCTTGAAAGGATAGTTAAAAGCAGCAGTGAAAAGCTGGTATATATATATATGTACTTGACTAAATACACTGAATAGATTTTTAATAAGAAATAATGTGAACACTAGAAAAAAAAAAAACAGGCAATATCTGCTTTTACTTTACCTTTCTAATGATAGTTCTCAGGGAAAAAAAAAAAAAAAAAACCCCACAAAAATAAAGGCAGAAACATTTACCTTGTTTCTAGACTAAAATATTTCCTTTTGCCATATTAGAATAATTTTTTGTTTTCTTAACTGTGTTACAAGGGGCTTCTACTCTTTGAAAAAAAGCATAACTCTTTGTTTGGGAATGACAGGAAAATGTATCTGTGCTTAAAACAACAATAGAACTTAATTGGTTGGTAAACTAATACCTTTCATATATATAAAAATATGGGTTTGTTTAAAACATATTTGAACTATGTGAGGCTTTACATTAAATTACACGATGCTGTTTGATTCCAATATAGTCTTTTGCTTATATATTAAAGATTTGAGTCCTGTGGTTCTTCTACTCACCTAATAAGGTACACAGACTTATGTTTCTTGAAGATGCAAAAATCAAGGATAAATGCTAAAAAATGTGAATCTTAACGATTACACTCGATCTTATTTTTCTTATAAAGAATGTTGGAATGAGAAAATAAAGCTGGGGTTGGCCTAGTACAGGTTTTGGTAGAACATAATTATACAAAGATCACTGCTTATTACTGAAAAAATATCCTCATGTTAGAACACATTACAAAATATCCATGAGTTTGAAAATTATTTGGCTGTTGAATCATTCCAGTTTCTGTGGTATCTAAATAATTTGAATAGGAGTTTCACCTTGGAAGTGGTCAGACAACATATTATATAAGTGTTGAATGATAATCAACAGTTGTTTTTTTTTGTGTAAATATTATTCTTCCATTTATTTAAACAGAGAACAATTTATTCTTATCTCAGTTTATCGTGTTAGATATTCAGTTAATTTTTTGTCTTCATCATGTCTTTGCTGCTTCATGTGTCCACTCCACATGACCATTCTATCCTCTTAAAAAGAGCAGAGTAAAAGTGAAGGGAAAGAATGAACAAGGAACTCTTACTACTTTATACAACAGCTTTTTTGGTGGGCTATTTGAGACTTTTTTTCTTTTTTAAAATTGTGTGTTCTGCCAAGAGCTTCAGAGAAAACAAGCCTTTTCAATACTCTTGTAAAATAACAGGGAGATGTATATTTTTTGTTACAGTCACCAGCATTTGGAGGAAAATTACCTCAAAATAATTGTTATATTGGTTGGTTTTATCCTATTTATTGGGTATGCTGTAAACATTTTTAATCCACTGAATGCCAGCTAAAACCAAAGCAGTTTTTCCTTTTTTCTCATTTTATGTGGTTTTTTTCTTAGTTGTTTTATTCTTATATTTATTGTCAGCCATAATAGATGTTACAGATTTGTGCTGAGGTTTTCAGTACAAGCCTTACGAGGCTCATGCTAATGCTGTCTAGACTGTTTCTATTTAAATTGTGAGAATGTGACCTACTTTCATCTCTGTCACTGCATCTGTGGATTCTCTTATTCGTGTCATATTAATTCATCCAAGTTTAATGATTGTCCTGCCTCATTAGCTGGGCTTACAGGACACATATGGGAGACCTCAGCCAGGCCAAAACTCATCTCTCAGCCCTGCCAAGAACGTGTCACTGTGTTTATCATGCCCTTTGTGACCTGATGATCCCAAGTACATATGCCTAGTAGTTATTATTAATGGTTGCTGAGATAGATTTCACAAAGTTTAACAAAATCACTTCATGATGATCTGTCCTTCTCTACTTTAATGACTGATGAGTAATGTTCACTCTTATGCATGCAGATGCAGCATGCAACAAGAATTGAGTTTTAATGCTGACTCATTTTTCTTTGAATACTGAATAGAAAAAATACCTTCCACTTTTAATCTGTCTTGATGCTACATTTCATTATAGCTTTTGCCTGAATTTGATGCCCTTTTTTTTTGTTGTTGTTTTTTGCCTTTATAAATGTAGAAATTTCTTGAATCTCTTTCACTGCTATTTGCTGTTTTCCCTGCTATCTGTCAGCTAATTAGTAAAATAGAAAGCATGTCAACATAATTCACAAAAGAAACTTTAATGGACATAAAATGTTTCAGATAGCTGTTCGTGAAGGCAACTGGATTTGTCAATTCAGTACTGCTTTAAGTATTAATCTCTTCATGGTGTGGAACATAATATTTCTTAATAAAAGAAGAAAATTAAAATGCCTCAAGTTACCCAGTTAATAGATTAAGTCAAAATAATGAAATTTTATTAACAACTTCATTTTTCTGTCCCCCAAGCTTATCACTGCTTATTTTGACTACTTAGGGGTGGTTTTCAAGGGGCTGATGAGTGAAATTATTGCATGTTATGATGGTAAATTTGGTTTTCTGACTTGGTTGAAATGTTGCAGGTTGTGTGGAGACAATGGTTCCATAGAGAGATTTAGCTGGTGTTTGTTCATGATTCTTCTTGTCACACTACAGTGAGGTTGGAACCCAATACTTCTGATGAGCAGCAATGTACATGCAAGACTACGAAAATATCCTGAAAGTTAGTTAATTAGCTGACTGATGTGGAGGGAGCTTCAGGGAGGTGATTCTGAAAGACATCAACATCCCTTGCCTAATGAGATGTCCTAGGTGTGGTCAGTATTAGAATATAGTTAGTTGATGTACAAATCACTCAGATATAGGAATTATTTTACATATAGCTTGCTACTAACTTATCTATAGGAGGTCTGCTTTATTTTATATTTAGTCACTGTGCAAAGTTTCACACAAGAGCCATAGACTACTTAAATCCACAAGTAAAAGTTAAGTGGTTTTTAAATGCTGGCTAGGCCTTCTGGTAGGTCCAATATACACTGTATATTATTATATATATAATATATATATACATACACTGTATATATCCTAGATGTGGAAATGCAGCTAATGTGAATATTTTCCCTATAAATCTTTTTTCAATACAAAACAGGGATGCTATGAACATAAGTGTCTTGTTATGTTTGGACTAGATTTTCCAAAAGTGAGTGTACATTAGGTATGACTCACACAACATTAAAATTCTGCAGTCAATTAGTTTAATTGTATATAAAATGCGAGAAAATGTAAAACTTTGAATAAGGTTTCTAATAGTTTCCTTCTTAGTTAAAAAGCCTTTGTCATGTTAATGCTACTGCAATAACTGAAGAAACAGAAATCCTTAAAGAATTTATTTACAGTTGAAAATCCATCAACAAGGCTAAATTATTCATTTGAGCAGTTCAAGAAATCTGGGATTTAATAGGACGCTGAAGGGTTTCCAAGACCAAGCCTTGGATGAAAAGTTGTGGGATATGTCTGAATACCACAGCTCTCGAGACCCTGACTGACCTTTGATTTATGAGCTGCCATTTACAAATTTTTAACTACTGGTTCGAAATAGTATTCAAAAAGTCATTGAGATGAACTCAATTATTTTGTGATAAATTTATTGGTTAGGTACCAAAAGTTACTCTTCACAAACTAGTGGGTTTGAGAATTGCATAGAGCATAAGACATTCAGAGCTCTTTTCCTCTGTGGTTTTTTTAGGGAAGCAGTCCTTGCTTCCTTCTTATGTCAAGCACTCAGCAAGTGCACATCTCAGAATCTTTTTTGTAATTTCCCAGAACAACCTGGAATGATTACATTTACAAGAATATACTTGTTTTCATTAATTTGTTCTTAAAAGAAATCTGCAAAATGGAAAACAGATTAGAGTTCAGTCCCATGTAAGTAGAGATGTGGCTTCTCTCACTGATATCAGTGTCAGTGTGATGGCAATTCAATGTGACATAATTTTTCTCTATATAACTATTCAGATAGCATGGCCTAAATGATACACTCAAGTTTTTGAGTTGTTTTATGATCAGTGACGATGTGACGAGTTCAGTAGCAGTATTCTTATTTTTCACTTTCTCTCCACAGACATTTTAGTCATTAACATTCGGCTACAGAGAGTATGTGGTCTTCATTCTATTTAAGATTAAAAAAGTCATGTACTGTAAGTGCTGAAAAAGCACTGTAGGATGATACTCAGCACTAATGCTCTTATTAAACCCAGCAATATACTTAAAGCTATTTTCTGAGGGTAGTTTTTCTCTCCTAATAAAACCCACGCAGGCATTTTCGTGGGAATGACAGAGATGTTGCATGCAATGGTTGTTTGTACCTTGTCATGCATCAACTTTGTCTCATTTCAAATGTAGAAGGAACTGTTGAAAATCATCACTCTGAGTCACATGCAGTGACATTTTTCCATCTTCATTTTTTGCTATAATATTTATTGGTTTTCTTCTCTCTGTCCTAAATTGCTGATCTTAATTACAAATATCTAGAAATGTGGGTATCTGGAATGCATTGTTCAGAGGTGAATTTAAGCAAGTGTGATTCAAGTGGTGGTATGTGGTCCAGCATCCTTCTAAGGCACAGTACTGTGTTTAATACAAAAGCTTCAGATGGGAAACATGAATAGAAACCAAACAAAGAAAAACTGGATGAAAAATCATAATGTTAAGTACAGACAGAACCATCTGAATAACAGAATAATAGCTGTGTTGCTAGAATGACTTTGGAGTCACTTAACACTGAATCTCACAACACAATGCAGAATATGATGTAGAAAATAACCAGAAGTACTTGATGATATGGACAAAACACTTATAAAATAATTGTCAGTTTTACAAGTAGTTTTCAAATGTGTACATGGAAATCATGACAAAACAATTGCATATGAACAAGTTATTTCCTAAGGGCAGGTTGTGTAATAATTAGGATTTTGAGGTTATTGAAAGAGTTGGCATTTTAACCTTTGAGTTTGTGTAAAACTTCTTCATTTTGAAAGACAAAAATTATGAATGCATGCATGTGTTATGGTCTTCTAGCTAATCCTTTTAAATTCAAAATCAAAAAGTATGCTGGTGTCAAAATAAAAGAAAATTTTCTCTCATTTTCTTTCTACTAAAACCCATTTTGGAAATATAATTTCAGAAGAAAAGGCACATTGTTTGATCTTGTATGCAGTGTTTTTGCTTTGGATTTCTGAGGGTTTTAATGAAATTTGAAAATTGAAATTTGAAATTCAGCTTCAAAAAGGAGCTATTACATATCTTGGCAATGAAGACAAAGAAGATCTAGAAAAACTCGTATTTTGGAAAGAAGTGACATTGGAAAAAAGAGAAGAATGAGGTATGGAAGTGGGGGAACAATAAAAGTTTTCAGCACGAGAAAAATTGTTGCAAACAAGGGCAATCCATGCTCAGTGTGGGCAGGATGTGTTGGTTAATACAGGATGTGGTTTCTGTAGGATACGGGCTCATACTGTAACAGATTTTTCCATGTTCTTATTGGAGATCTCATTCTAATATAGACACTGAAATATTGGACCATAAGGTGGTAGAATATCTATGACTAAATTCTTCACAAAAATTGGAGAGTGCTTATCAAAAAGAATGATATGTGAGAGAATGCAGAGCAGTAAAAACATTACCCACTTAAAGGAACTAATTTTCTGAATATAAAATGGGTTAGATGGCTTCTAGACTCAAGGTAAAGTTTAGTTTTATACTCAAACCTCATAAAATTACTTTATTTCTAAATTTTAGTGTTTCTTTTGTATTGGTATTCAAAGTATAAGCCTGGTTTTAGTTTTGAAATGGCAAACAGACTGGTTTGTACTACCTCTCTCTTGAAAATATTCAGACTATATTTCTGCTATTTACAGCCTCTCTTCAGACTTTCAGAATAAAAAACAGCAATGATTTTCCCATAGATTTCAGGAATGAGTTGTTTTCTCAAATAGAAGCTATAATAAAATAAATTAACTGGTGGCTTAAAATCATGACAATGACTTTCAAGAGGCAAACAAACTGTTTATGGTTATGTGGGAGCCAGGCTATGAGAAGTAAGTGCAAGAATATCACAAAATCACTCTGATCTATATATTCTGAATTTTTTGCTAAGGAAAATTAATTGATTTCCTCCCCTGGTACTTACTTAATACAGACCATTAAAGCATGGCAAGTCCAAGAAATAGATGTGTGCAAAATCAGAGGTTTTACTCCAATTCTAGTGGCAAGCTGGCTATTTGTGGTAATATTTTCACTTCATTTTGTCTTGTACTTTTCCAGTAACTTGACATTTATTCAAGGATGAATTTATTTGCATGTATCAGGACTTACGTTAACATATGTTAACATAAGTCTGGAAAATGCAGGCATAAAACATGTGCTTTGTAATTTAAGGTCACACAAATACAAATGTTTGGAAAAGTCTGTGTGCAACCACTTTTTCCTGGAAAGGGACATTACATAGCAACAGACTTGAGTGCCATTAGAGTGGTAATAGAGGGCAAGAAGAAAATCATATTTGACTCATGTATTGCTGAATTTACCTGGAATGGGGAACACACAAGGTCGTTTATTTCTGTCAGGTGATTTGAACATTTTAGAACTAGAATCACGACCAAGGTTAGTTAGTGTGCAGTTTGAAGAAAGTTTTGGTTACATAATCTTAAAGCTAGCAAGTTTTTTTTTTCCCCTCTCTCCTCCAGTTTTCTTCTGTTGCTGTAAATTAAGCTACATTTAACTCATACAGGTGTCAAGAACAATTTATAATAATCAGTGTGCAAGTTAGTCTTACTTATTTTCTCTTATCAACTGTGTTCTGGAGGAGGCACAGGACTGTTTTTACAGTCATAATTTTTATTTTTGGGGAATAAAAATTAGAAATCACTCTTTTTTAAGGACTTCATATTAATTTATCTTGTTATTATTAGTGGATATTTAAAGAGTTGTTGACAATGCATCATAACACTTTAAATAACCTATGTAGTATAATTCATGTGCACCCAGTAGGGATAGATCAAAACATCTCTGCAATATCCCAGGTAGTCTTTCACAGGTCTGTGGTCTTGTCTTATATACATGGAAGAAAAGTATCCATATCCAGAAGTGCATTCTGCTGATCAGTCTCACCCTTATCAAAATCTGTGCAGTGTAAGTTCCTTGATTAAACAGCATTACATAAATCTCCTTCACCATACAGTTACAGAACAGTTGCTGTAAACAGGTAATGAGCTAATAAGGAAGCAATTTGCTCTCCTTTTGCTCTAGTTTTTTCATCACTTGGTTTTGTTTCAGAGACCTTGATGCTCTGATAGGGCTGGCAGGCAGCAGAGGAAGACTGTCAGAGTGGGACATCTCCATTGCTTGTCTGAACTTTGGCATAAGAATGACAGTTGTCAGGAAATACCACAATTTGTATGCTGATCCCTAGCTGATTTTTCATGTCTTCTGGTAATTTAGTTTCCTCTGTCCTCAGATGACACCTGCTAAATTTTGTTATCTCCATGTTATTTTCTCTAGGTTAATATTTACAGCTATATTTGCCCACAAAATTATTTTTACTCTGCTTGTATGGAGCAGACAAAGTAAGTTTATGTATAGACATATGTATGCATAAAACAAGAATAGTTGACAGTCATTTTATATAGGTGAATAAATAATATAGAATATCTTGAATTGGAAGGGGCCCACAAGGGTCATGGAAGTCCAACCTCTGGCCCTGCAATTCAGCTTTTATGAAAGTAATACTGACAAAGTCGTGTATACTTGCTTGAGCAGGTCCAGTAGGAACTGGCTGGTCATCATTAGAAATATCTGAGAATAAATCCTTGATAGACATTTGGTCTCTCATTTCAATGAACATTCACCATGTTTGACCACAGACTATCTTATGCATTCTCAATCTTTTCAGGTATCATTCAAAAGCAGGATCTTTATAATCTCAGCAAATTTCTTTTTTAGTATATTCACATCCTAAAATTACCTATGACTAAATCTTTTGTTTTACATAGCTTTATTCTAGTTAATTATTTTACTTTAAGCTTACATATCAGTGTATTAGAAAAACCTTTTTATACTTTTTATCAAGATTTTAAAACTTTCTTTTTTGAATGATTTTATCTTTCATGGAATGTCTTTAGAATCTGACTTCTAATAACTCAGAAACATATGCCATATCTAATAACAGTATAAATTTATTTTTGTAGGCTAAAGTAGGCCAGTTTCATCTGGAATGATCCAGTGTAATTTGAAATGGAAAACACAGCTGCTTCTGACACATTTGGGTAAAAGTTATACTGTACCAGTTATACTTTATGTATATGAAAGACTGTGATTTGAGATGAACATTTTAATGTTGATGAATTTCTTTCTAAGGTGATTTTCAATAGTGATTATGTCCAGGACAGCAGAGTATCACAAGGAACAGCAGGATATCAGTAAAACTCAGAGAATCAAACCAGATGTCCCACAGTGCCCTGTTGACAATTTTGCATAAAGATCATCACTTCTTTAGCTAATAAACCTGTTGAAGTACTGGAGATACAGATGTTCTCTCTTCATTCTTAATTCTTGATCCCACTACTCTGGTTTTAAGGTTGCCTTTTCAATATTTTCATTCTGCATTTGAAACTATAATATTTTGTTCCTTGTGACACATTTCTAGTGCATAGATTAGCTTGGTGGGTGCCATTTATTCCTCTGACATCATGTAGTAGGTTCCCATTCAATAGACATCGATTTCCAGCATTGCAATGTGAATTCAGCTCCCAGGACAGCACAGGTAACATTCCTAAGCAATTCCTCTCTCACTATGGCTCTCAGTTTTCATATTAATAATAGAGGGAAAAACCCTAAAACTCTGGGGTGGTTAAAAAGCAGGTAAGATATTCCTGAGAGATTGTGGGCTCTTCTAGGTGTTGTATGTCTCTGCTGGGTGTGCCTGGAGATGCTTGCTCTTATCAGATATATCTTGAGCAGGATGCTGGACTGGATGACCCCTTCCCTACCAAAGTTATGACTCTGAAATTTAATTTGTCCCTTGTAAATATTAATGGGAAAAAAACAAAAAAGCAAACCACCAAACAAAACAAAACACCAACAAAACCCAAACCAAGTGTTCTAGAAAGAGCATCTCATGCTGCAACAGTATATTTCCTCTATTTGTCTTTATTTGTCTTTAACCTGCTTGGTTGTTCCATTAAAAGTGTAAAGATGAGGTGGTTTTTATAACAAATTTTGCTAGAAGTCATCAGATAACAATTCTGAAACTTATGAAAAATTAATTATCCATGGTGCAGTGCTTGCTTATTGAAAGAAATTGACTTTTTAATGAAGATATGAATGCATAAATACTTTCAAGTTTTCACTTTTATATTCATCCTGACCTTCACGTATCACCTTTGCCCTCAGCCACGTTGTTTTAAATTGCTTGCTTACTGTTGTTCTCAAATTGTTCAGTGAGCTAGGAAATGGCCACACAATTTGGAACATGCTTTTTTCTGCTTAGACCATTAAATTCCAGATCAAGTTAGAAAGTTTTGTTCAGGTCCTTTGACACATCAGTATCTTTTGAATAAGGATAAAAAATGATGGTGACATGACAGTGATATTATTGTCTTTTACCTACTAAAATTTTCAAAGAAATTGCAGACAAATCTCAATTCTTGCTATTGATGTGAAAGTTCTGTGTGGTACTATGAGAACCACTTACCAAAAGTTACATTTTGTGGGTCCTGTATGTGGACTCCTATAAGATGATTCCTATGCATGGGTTGTAGACACACTGAGATGAAGAGACCATTAAGTGTGGGTGTTTTTTAAATTGAAAGGCAATAAGTTTACAGGGTTTTATAGAAAGATAAATACTATAATTTTGCTAACAAATTTATATTCTTGATAGAGGAGCATGATAATTAGCTGCTCTTAGTAGTTTCCTAGGAAATGTTCTGCACTTCAGTCATTAGTGCTCAAATTCATGGTCTAACAAGGAAGATTACTGTGTGATTTTTATCATATTATCAAATGTATTCTAAAAGAAACACCATGAGTGAACTAGAGATAAGGTTTGGTAGTGCTGCTACCAGCTGCCTGAAAGTCTCACACAGGGCTGGTTGCCTTGGCAGTGCAGTAATGTTTTCTGACCTCCTAAGACTGTTTGAGGATTCTCTGAATTTCTGCTAAAGTCTGACTTTAAAGTCAAGCAAAACCAAAATCCCTAAACAGAGAGTGCTGCTGCATATGGGGAAAGAAAATAGAAAGAAGCAGAAAAGTAGAAGTTATCTCAATATTGCAATCGTTTTAAAGATGGGCCTAGAAAATAAATTTGCCCATTGTGATTTCATTGTCTGCAAATACTCAAGGAAGCAATTATTTGTCAGAAAAAAAAAAACCATACATTTTTGTTCATAAAAGCTAATTTTCAAATACTGACTTTGATTTTTTTATATCTATAACTTGATAATTTCACATTCAAGAAATTCAGATTGCCTTCTTTATCTAATTGACTTGTTTTGTGTGTGTGTATTTAAAACTAATGCTTATATCTGATTTCCTTATTTTGCTGACTTATTTCTTTTCATTCTTCCTGGGTGATTATAGGTGTTTCTATTTGTGTTTTCTCTGACCCTGCAGATTCTTCCTTCTCTTGATTAACTTTTTTTTTTTTCCTCAGTGCAAAGCACTGTGCTAACACTCAGGCCCATACAACTGTTTGAGCTTTTGACCTGTTCTTTGTTCATGATCACTTTCTCCTAGTCTGAGACATCTTGCTGGGTAATATTTAGTGACTACTTTACATACAGAATTCTGACTCCACCTCAGGAAGCCCTTTGAGATATGTCTCCATTGGTAATGGATGAATTTGTTGGTTGCTAGTAACCAGTTGATGATCCCCTTGCTTGTGTTGCCAGATCCATTTCACAAAGAGCAGCAAACTTGTGCCTGGGCTGTTCCAGAGGTGTTTTCCCCAAATGACCTGTGTTTCTGCAGCCCCTCCCAGTGCTGCTCAGCACTGATAATGTGCATGATGACAATCTGAGTGACATGCCATGCAATGAATAATAATGTGTCATAGCTGCAGGTAGTTAGAGCTCCCCTCACTTCTAGCACCTTGCCTAATGTGCCTCTCCCACACACTTTTGTGACAAAGGGCTGAGATATATTTATATACTTGCTCTCATTTAACCAAAGCAGAGCTTAGCATGCAAGGTCTTCATCAGCATGGTTGCCCTATAAATATCCCACTTAAATAGAGAAGCAAATCCCAAGAATGGCCATGGGTATAATACAGAGCTAGCCCAGAGAAAATATCAATCAGTTTGCTGAAGTAAGAATGTATAAGATGCAGGTATTTGAAGTTTTTTTGCAGCAAGGTACAGGAGAGGCATCTCAAATGTTTCCTCTGTCTTAGTATTAGCATATTCTGGAAATAAATTCCCATCTGTGAATAAATTGCCTAATGCATATTCTCTCTGCCTAGAATTGCCCTAGTCATTATGACAAGTTGTAGCTTGTTTTGAGGTTTTTTGGGTTTTCTTACTGACCAGCAGGCTTAATGGCTGACTCATATCCTGCCATGCACTGCCTCCCACCTAATACCATAGTGACAAGCTGCTCGTTTTCTTCTGTTCAACAGAAATAAGGCATGGAAATTTAGTCTTTAAAAAATGGGATAGTCATCAATATCAGTATGGTGAAACTGACCTGGATGATGCTGACTGCCTGTAAGATATACTCATTACCCCTGCAAGGTTACACACAGAATTTAAACATTTAGCACCTATGAATTTCTGTTATATCAGCAAGCAAAAAAAAATAATATTCTTTTCTGGAAGGCTTCTAAAGATGAAAACATATGGGACTTAGCTGATTAATGCACTTAGACAAAATCTGTAAATCACAGAATTTTCCAAATCCACATGTTTAAGCATTGCTTAAAATATCTCTTAGAGATTTTGTTTGTAGAATAAAGTCAGGTTTTGTGATGTTCTGATGTTGCTCAGAAAATTTTAAATTAAAGAATTTCAGCAAGAGCAATTTCTTGTGTTAACAGTAAGATTTTCTTGTCTTAAACACATTAATTTAATGGGAACAATGCCAATGCTGCTGTACCTACAAACAAGCAGAAAATCCTAAACTATTGCTTTCAATACCAATCTACATCAATCTTTCTAAAAATATATATTTTCTAATATCTAAAATCTAGTCTATTTTTTAATATATATCAAGATTTTGTCAATTATTTCACACATTTTTGAGATGTTCTTTTATATAAATGTCTACTCCTTAAATCTTTATGACCATCAAACCTCCATGCCAGTTACATTTAAAAATAAAGCATTTAAACATTACCATTTGTCATGACGAACATCTTTCTACATAGATTATGTATCTCTAAAAAAGGTAGAAACAAGCCAATCTTTGATTCTTCTATCTGCAGTAGTCATGCAGGAAAAGAAACAGCAATTTCCATACAATTCTCTGATTTTCAATAGCTATGTGAATTCTTGAAGAAATGTTAAGGGAAAATAATTCTGAAAAACAGATCACTTTGGAACCATATATTTATTATTTGTATAAATATCAATAAGTAGCAATTGGTAGATTTCTATTTTGTTCATATTTATTTTTCTAAGAGCATTAAATAAATAAATAAACAAACTACTTTTTCTTTAATTATCATCTTTCTTGGGACACATTTTGATATGAAGTTGAAACATCTCTGCAGTCTTAATTTTGTGAGATTGCATTAATTTTTTTTCTTTGAACCTAATATTTTCTTCTAAATTTCTCTTCCAGATAAGAAATGCTAGAAAAATGTACTGTATGTGCTTTAGGATTATAGATGGTTAATTCCTGCTTCCAGATCTATGCCTTCATGTATAGTTATTAAATATATTTTCCAAAAGTGATGACTCATTGTAGTTGGCTCATCTTTGGACAACACATTTTAACTGAAGCTGGATTTAGCAAATATTGCTGTGCTGCTTTTGAAAATAAGGCCCACTTGAAACACTTTAAGTGAAAGGTCATATTCCTTGACCTCCTGTTTTTCCATTTCCTCCAAAATTTTCCATTAAGTTTTGAATAACTTTTGGAAAAGTTGTCTTCAGCTTCTTATTCTGATTTTCTCAATTTTAACCCTTCTTATTGTTCAAAGGCTATCAGTACTGTGATTTTTGAAGCCAATAGTGCTCCTTATCTCCAAAATATATTTTTTAATATTCTATACTTCCACCTACATACATAAAGCCAATACAATTTAAAGGAAATGCAGTCTCAATATAAGCTAGGAGAAAAGTGCAAGGAGAGAGAAATAGGTCTGAAAAACCAAAAAGCATTTAGTACAACTCTGGATAAAATCCAGACTTCTGTGCATCACCTCATGTTGTTTTTTTTTTTTCCCCATACTCAAGCAATTATTATAATTACAATGTTCAGCTTCTTAAAACAATGTTTCATCTCTTGCAGATGTTTTATCCTGTTAACCACCACAGGTAATCCCTTTAACAAGAAACTCTTCCCTAGACCTTGAAGATCAGATGTGATTCAGTAAAGGTGGGTATAGATTTAATGCTGTACCATTCCACCTGGTAAGGAAGTTCAGAGAGTTTGTAGGAAAAACTTCGCCTAAATGATCATTGAATAAAAAATAAATAATAATAATTTA
>VXBI01001454.1:39583-51226 GCA_013397375.1 Toxostoma redivivum | reverse complement strand
GGTGGGGGCGCGGTGCGGCCTCCCCGAGCAGGAGGGCTGCATTTCTACTCTCCATAATATCGATATATTTGTATTATTCCATCCTTGCCGCCGTTCAGTTGGCGGCGGCGCTGCGCGGGCCCGGAGCGCGGCCCCGGCCCGGTGTCGGCTCGGGCAGCACCGCGGGCCGGAGCGGGGCCGGGGCTCGGCGCGGTGCCAATGCCGCGGTGCCAGCCGGCTCCCGGCCCGGGGGGCGTTCGGTGCCCGCTCGGAACCCGCTGTGCCCGTGTTTGAGGAACGCAGCGCGGTGTTTTCCGCCGGAGCTGTTCGGCCCGTAGGGCACTGGCCGCTCCTGCCCTTGCTGGCCCGCGGGGTCTCAGTGTTGAGCCCCGAGTGCAGCCCCGCTGCAGGCTCGGCCCCGGCCCGTGCCGTGAGTGCATTCTCCTGGCAACGCGTTTCTCACACACGTCACATCTCGGTTCGAAACCTTACTGCAAATGCCCGTCACACAGCTTTGCTGAAAGGTTAAAATATCTCTGTAGCCCTGCCTGAGACTGATGATACCTTTTCTCTCTCTCTTTTTCTTTTTTTTTCCTTTTTTTTTTTTCCTTAAAATTGCCTAAAGCAGTGGAAATACTTGAAAGCTTCCTACTAATAACAGGCCCTTTCAATGTGGTCCTTATTGCCTGACATAAAGAGAATTGCCTTTACCACTGGCACTGTAGTTCTGATCTATCAGTGTGATTTTATTTATTTATTTACTTTTGGTTTTGCGTTTCATTCTGTTTGACCAGTGATCCTTGGCTAGTCAAGCTTTTATTTTTTTATTTTAATTTATTGCTGTCTCTAGTCAGTGTCCCATTTTGGTTTGGTTGTGTGAAGGTGGTGCTGGTGTTTGGTTTGTAATCTCGTAGGGCAGCGTGCAGGGAGGGTCATAAATCTGCAGCAGGGTTTGGTGGCTTTTTTTTTCCTTCTTTTTGTGTGTGTGTGTCTTGTTTTACTTTCAGAGCAGTAACTTTTGTCCTTGCTCTGTTGAGCAAAAGTGAAAGTTAGATGCTGGGTGCAAACTTCTGCAATCAGTTATCCTTTTTAACCTTTCATAGCTGTAGGTTCCTCATGCAGAGGAGGCTTGGTGAAAAATCAGTCACCTCCAAAAAATAAATCGGGAGCGATTGAAACTTTCTCTTCTCTGAGTAAAATAACTTAATTATAACAGAAACATTTGCTCCTGCAGTCACCTCCAGAAAAAGGCAGTTAATTAAAATCTGTTACTGGCTTCAGCTGGGACCTCCTGTGCTCTCCAGGCTGGATGGGGAGCATGACAGCCTCCTGTTATTCCTGCAGATGCTCACGGAAGACACTGAGGGAGAGGAGCAGGAGCGTTCTCGATAGTCCTGCCTCGGCACCAGACCAGTCTAGGTTTGAATTGTTGCCACCTTGAACACGCCGGGCTGTGTTTGAAATCTTAAGGAAAAGATGTAATTTCACTTTCCCACCTGGCCCGTGGCAGCAGGTGCAGGTTTATGGAGGAGCTTCTGGAACGTTCCAGCACTGAACCCCCGTTAATGGCGGGGTCTGGGCAGGCCAGCCCCTAGGGGGGGAGAAAAAAAAACCCAGCTGGGTTCCTGTGCCTAAGTTTTAGTTCTGTGGGTTTTTCCCCCTTCCCCAGAACCTTTGCTCTTGAAGATGGTGAGTAGCCAGCCTAAGTACGATCTAATTCGGGAGGTTGGTCGTGGCAGTTATGGTGTGGTGTACGAAGCGCTCGTCAGGAGGACCTGTGCCCGCGTGGCCGTCAAAAAGATCCGGTGCCACGCTCCCGAGAACGTGGAACTGGCTCTGCGCGAGTTCTGGGCCCTTAGCAGTATCAAGAGCCAGCACCCCAACGTCATTCACCTGGAGGAGTGCATCTTGCAGAAAGATGGCATGGTGCAGAAGATGTCCCATGGCTCCGGCTCCTCCCTGTATCTGCAGGTACACCGGAACGAGGGGACGGGGTGGAAGGAATTGGCACCACGTGGAGCTGGGGGGAAGGAGGTGGGGCAGCTCCTGGGTTTGAGCCGGGCTTAGTTAGGCCAGGGGGTTGTTTGCATTGCTGACACCCAGAATTTACCAGAGTTCTTAAAAACAAAACAGGACAGTCACCCAGATCTTGGGTTTGAAGCTATGCTGCTCTAAAAGACTCCAGAATTTGTATTTAATGCAAATGTGCTTTGATCATTTGAGGAAGCCCAGGGGAGGTGCAGGCTGTGGAGTTCTTGGCAGCTGTAGGTTAAAGAGCACTCCTGTCCTGGTGCAGAGCTTGGAGGAATTCCATCCTGGCTGTCCTTGGAAAAGGAAATCAGTGTCTTGATTTATAGGAAGCCAACACTTGAAATTCTTTCAGAAACAAGAATGAATTGGTAGCACATCATGTGCTGTTTTTATTTTTAATAAATAACTGTTACTCTCTTCAAAGAGTGGTAAAGGTATAAATAAGGAAATACATATCACTCTGAAAGTGTCCTTTAAGTTTGAAGAATGAGTAGCTCTGCAAAGACACTGAAAGAAAATCTAATTAATTCCCTTATCAAGAAGCAGCTTCAAGTATAAATCAGAAATTTATGTTTCTGGCTTAAAAAGGCAGCAGCCCGCTGAGTTTTTGCTGTTGCCCCTAGCCAGCTGTTTTTATTTCAGTTCTCATTGTCACTGCTGTGGCCCCTTGGTGCTGAGCCTGAGATCCTTGGCTTTTCCAGCTCCCCGTGGCTTGGGAGCTGCTCCTGACTTGTTTTCATGGAAGGATTAGGCTACATTACTACTGGGCAGGTCATGGGGGAGAGGTGAGAGGTTTTACCTTGCTGGTTTTAGTGGAGCTGCCAGGGACTGCTGGGCAGATGTGCAGGGAGGAGCTCCAGAAGCCCCGGGGTGGGGAGGAGCTGCCAGCCGAGGTTGGGGTGGTGGTGCTGGCACAGGGATCCGGGCCCTGCCAGGTGCAAGCAGCACAGGGGACAAGGGCAAAGGGCAGAGCTGAGCTGACTGCAGGGCTCGTTTGATCCAAGGACAGCCAGACCCCCCCCTGGCTCAGCCTCTCCTCCTCCAGCTGGAATTCCAGAGCTGAGCTGCTGCTGCCTGTGAGGAAGGGCTGCACCCTCTCCTCAAGGGCCCTGGGGCAGATGCTTGGTGCCAAATGAACCAAATCTGTGGAGTTTGAGTCCTGAGTCAGCCTTGGCTGGTGCTTTGGCACTGTCACAGATGAGGGTGGTGGATTTTGTTGTCTTAACTCTCCCAGCACCTGCAAGTGCAGCTCCTGTGACTCAATGTTGGTGCCCTCTTGGCAGAGGAGGCTCCCTGCTCTCCTGAGATATCTTAATCTCACCATTCCTGACTACAAACCCTAAAGAGGGCATTTCTTAGCTCTAAAATAGATTTACTGTTTAAATTGGTCTGGGATGATAGCTGTAAATTACTACCATTTTTTCTCTTGAGAAGGTCACTTTTTAAAAGCATTTCAAAATGCCTCTCTAGATATTAACACACCCCTTCACTTTTGAAAGTCAGTTTGATTTAGTATCCATTGGTTTACTACTAACAGAAATAATTGCAGGACGTTCCTTCCAGAGCCACCTCAGAGGAGCTGAAGGGGCAAATGCAGTTGTGTAAACAGGATTAGTAAAAGTGATTGCAGGTTTTACTTTGCTTTCTGTGTGAAGCAGCTGTAAGAACTGGCTGTTCAACTTGTGCTCCTGGAAATTCCATGTGGATAACGATGGTGGGAAGGGTGTTCTGTGCTCAGCTGTGCCTGCAGATCAGCGTTCTCCTGAGTTCAGGGATCCTGTGTTAATTTGCTGGAAGTCATTAATGTGTCAGGAATGGAGACCAGGCTGTAAAAATCTCTAATGGACAAATAGGGCTGTGTGGGGTTACTTGTGAGACTTTGTTTATCCCGAAAAGCTGTTGGCAAAGTGGGTGGGACAGGCTTTGTCAGGGTGGGACTGTGTCCAGCTGGGACAGATGGGAGGGCAATGGCCACTGGGTATCTTTAAAAATTCTGTTATCAGGGTCGAGCTCTGCTTCTGGGCAGGAGCCTGAGCTTGATACGCTCCACACCAGTGAAGATAACGAGGCTGGCAAATACATTGTGATTTTTGTTTTTTTCTCTTTTGCATAAAAACATTTGCATAGTGTTTTCTTTTCCCCCGTTGCAATATCTTGCTCTCTGGATTGTTGGGAGGAGGGTCTGAGTTGGAAGGGATCTCAAACCCCATCTCATTCCCACGAGCAGGGACATCTTCCACTATCCCAGGCTGCTCCAACCTGGCCTTGGTTGGATCCAGGGGCAGCCACAACTTCTCTGGGCACGCTGTGCCAGGGCCTCACCAGCCCCACAGGGAGGAATTCCTTCTGTGTAACTAACCCAAATTTCCCCTCTCCGTGTAGATCCTGATTTTGAGCATTTTTCCATCACACCCTTTCCTTCTCAGCATCCCCAGGCAGTTACCAAATTCCTTTTCCTCATTGCAGCTCGTAGAAACCTCATTAAAAGGAGAAATAGCCTTTGACCCCAAAAGTGCTTATTACCTGTGGTTTGTGATGGATTTCTGTGACGGGGGAGACATGAACGAGTACCTGCTGTCCCGCAAGCCCAGCCGCAGGACCAACACCAGCTTCATGCTGCAGCTCAGCAGCGCCCTGGCCTTCCTGCACAAGAACCAGATCATCCACAGGGACCTCAAACCCGACAACATCCTCATCTCCCAGGGCAGGGCAGACCCCAGCGACCCCGAGCCCACCCTCAAGGTGGCGGATTTTGGGCTGAGCAAGGTGTGCTCGGCCTCAGGGCACAACCCCGAGGAGCCCGTCAACGTCAACAAGTGTTTCCTGTCCACCGCCTGTGGCACCGACTTCTACATGGCCCCCGAGGTGTGGGAGGGGCACTACACAGCCAAGGCTGACATCTTTGCCCTGGGCATCATCATCTGGGCCATGCTGGAGAGGATCACCTTCATCGACACCGAGACCAAGAAGGAGCTGCTGGGCAGTTACGTCAGGCAGGGCACGGCCATCGTGCCCGTGGGCGAGGCGCTGCTGGAGAACCCCAAGATGGAGCTGCTCATCCCCGTCAAGAAGAAATCCATGAACGCCCGCATGAAGCAGCTGATCAAGGAGATGCTGGCGGCCAACCCTCAGGACAGGCCTGATGCCTTCGAGCTGGAGCTCAGGCTGGTCAACATCGCCTTCAAGGACAGCAGCTGGGACACGTGAGGGGCTGCACTCAGCTGCTGCACACAGGGGGTGCTTCCCAAGCTGGAGATTCCCCGCAGGAATGTTGAGTTGGCCCAGGTGGGAAATCCCAGAGCGAGGCCTGGGGCTGCTCCTGGGCAGGGGGATGCTGCAAAGAGCCAACACTACTTGATTCCAGCACTCTGCCATGGAGTGTCTCACACATTCCAGATTCCTATGTCAGTGTTAGGAGCTCTCATGGAAAAGAAAAAAAAAAAAGGTTTGCATGCTGGCAGTGCAAATCTTGAGGCTTTGTAATGTAATCTGTGTATATATTTATGTACATGAGTGACTGGGAGTGTGTGGCACTTAAATTATTTGCTGTGGGTTTGGATGATTGGGGTCTGCTAGAAATCCGGGTGAAGAAGGTGGGTGAGAAAAACCCCCTTCTTCCCCAGCCTGAATGACTTTATTATTTATTTTTGTTATCTGATTTCAAAGACTTGACTTTGTAAACAAAAAAAAAAAAAAAGCAATGCAAGGGGATCAGCTGCTTTCAAAGTGCTAACGTGGCTGATCTTAGCACTTAGAGCTTAATGAGCTCGTCACTGAGGGAGTCAAATTAAAAATGTCCAGTCAGGTGCTGGCAGGGCAGCTGGCTCATTGATCATTTGATTTTTTGCTTTTATTAATCAATTAATCTGCCTTTTCTCCTCATGCTCTCTGCCCTGGTGTCCACAATCCCATAGCAGCTTGAGGATTTGTCACAGCAGAATTCTGTGCCCTCAGTTTGTGGGAACATGGATGAGGGAATGCAGCAGCATATTCTAAAAATCCTTCAGAGTCCCTGGCTCACAGCTGGTGTCAGAGCTGGCAGAAAGCTCAGTGACAGGTATCTGAAAGGTGCCAGCCTGGCTTGATTTTTTTTTTTAATTATTATTTTTCCTCCTTTTAAAGAAGTGATCTTTATTTAAAAGCATAGATGGGGGTTTGGAGCAGGTGGAAGCTGCTTCTCCCCAGCTCTGGCTGCCCAGAGCAGAGTGAGGCTGCTCTGAGGCCACCTGACACTGCAGCTCTTTGTACCAGCACAGCACTTTGTTCTTTTGTGAGCAGGGCTGACCTTTTCCATCCAGTTTGACCTTCTGGGAAAGAAGCAGAGTCTTAAAATTGCCTTTAAAGCTGCAGGAAAGGCTATTTTTCTTTTAAAAATTCAATTCAATTTTCCCCCCACTCAAATCTTACCTGAAAATGGCTATAAGTGTTTCCTTGTATAATTTTCTTTTTAAACACTGTTCCTTCCCCCTTAGTGCTGGGACAGCAGTTCTGGGCACTCAGTGTTTGTTCTTTGAGTGCAAATAAACAAAATATGATTTTTTTTTTTGTTATTCCTAAAGCAAAGGATTCTGATTCCACCCCACTTCTGAGCTTTACAGCCACAGGTGGCTCTTACCTGGTGCTGTGTGAGCTGGTGGCTGTCACCCAGCTGGCCTTAGTTGATAATTCTTGTTTTCTTTCACTTCATGGTTTTAGGGAGTGATCCTCAGACAAACACACTTTGTTTGTGCCAACTCTGCCTCCCAGTTCTCACATCTCAGCAGGGCCATTGGATGAGAAAAATTCGTTTATAATTCAAGTTAAACTCGGGAGCTTCTTAAAAATAAAGGGGTGAGCATCCCCCAGAAGTGATAACCAGAATAACTCTGCTCCCCTCTGAATTTTGGGGTTTTTGACTCCCAAAGTGTTTTCTTTGCACTGATTGCCACTTTATAGGTTGGGGGTACCTGAAAATCCCTCTCATGGTGCTTGTCCTCGAGCTCTGTGTTCTCTTTGGTTTTTGTTGTCTGAGGTCTTTGTTTTGAGGAAATCAATCAAGCTGTGGTAGCAGGGGGTCCTTCACCAGCGTGACACGAAGTCAAGACACTTTTCAGCACTTGGGAAAGATTTTTTTTTTCCATGTTTTTTCTTTAAAGAACTGTGTAAAATATATTTTATGGAGAATTTATAATGAGGAAAATTATTGTGTAATTTATTAAGTTCATGACTGTTTTTTGAAATAAAATCTTGAATTTCAATGAAGTTTTAGGATTTTTTTTATGGGGAATTGCTTTCAATGAGTGCTGCCCTCCAGGGACAGAATCCTGCTGTTCCACTTGCCCTGAGAAACCTTAGGAGTGAAGGTGAGGACACCTCATTATTTATCCATGACAGGAGAGTGTAGCCCTCATTTGCATGTTTTAATTAGCACTGCTCTGGGACAGAGGCATCTGCAGAGTGGAAATGCTGTAAATGAGTTTCTCCTGGAATTTCTTACACCCCCAACAAACCTGAGCCCACCTGTGGATTCCTGGTGCCAGGAATGGGCACAATTCCCACCTGGCAGCAGCCTTGTGCTTAAGTCATTGCAGTTTGGATTTAAATGCATTTATTTAGGGAATAAAGACCTTCAGTAAAGGACAAAATCCAAAAGTGGGATTTGTTCTAAGAGTGGTGATTTTAAATACAGACACAAGCTGAATTCCTTCCCCACAAAATGAAGAAAAATAAACCTGATATATATATGTGTGTGTGTATATATATATAAAATATATGTACTGTACTTCAAATATATTTAGCCCATAGGGAGGGTGGGGAAACCTGCAGGGAAATGTCCTGGTGCAGAAATTGGATATAATTAAAGCCCCATCTGGGCAGGGAGAGCCCAAGCTCAGAGGATTCAGGCTCCAGCTTGCCCATCCCCGTTCCCAGGGCTGGGAACTCGCCTTTTTGCTTTGTTTTACCAAACCGAGTTTTTTTCAGCAGCTTTGTGGGGAGCCCCAGCTCCATCCCAGCCCTGGGAAAGGTTTCCCTGCAGGGGAACAACTTCTCCTCTCCCTGGTGGGCTGGGGTGGCTCCTCCTGTGCTCTGACCCCACACATGGGTGCTTTCCTCCTGGCCCAGGGGGAGCAGCTTGAGGCATTGAAACACCAATTTCAGTGGGAGCTGCTGGCAGGGCTGCTCTGTTCCCTGTTCAATTCCTGTGCCTGGAATGCCACAAACCATCCTGAGCACCTGAGGGACGTGGGAATGACAGCCTGGGCTGCTGCAGGAGCTCTGGAAGTGTTTTGAGGGAACCAAACCCCATTTTTAGGAGCAGGGAGGTGTCAAGTGCCTCGAGGATGGGCTGGGAAGAGGAGCTCATTTCAGAGCTCATTTATTCTTTTTTAGGATGGAACCAGATGGAACCTAAAAACCTTTGCAGCAGTGCTGGGTTCAGGCATCCTGACCCTGGGCTTGCTTCCCTCAACCCCAGCAGCTCCTTCAGTCTCTGGCTGTCCTGGCTGTCCCTGTGGTCCCAGCACTGCCCAGCCCTCACCTGCCGTGGGTTTGGGGCCCTTTTGGGGTTTGGAACATCCATGGGAGTCCTTTTGGGGTTTGGAACATCCACAGGAGCTGCTCCAGCTCTGACTTGCACTGACACGCAGTGCCTGCCTCGGATTAGGTGCTGGTTTCAGATTTATTAGTGCCCGTTTGAACCCTTGATATTTTTAAACTCGTCTAACAAGCTTTCCACCCCTGCCCTCTCGTGGAGGAAAGCTCCAGCCCTCCCTGGCTCCTCCCCAGCTCCCGTGGGCCCCGCTCAGGGCCGTGCATCTGCCTGGAGCTGCTGTGGGGTGGGAATTGAAGCAGCCAGTAGAGACAGCTGGGGCAGCAGGTGCTGCGTTCCTGGCTGCACCTGAGTGAATTTTGAAATTATTTTTGAAAGGAGAAATGCATCTGGAAAGAGCTCAGCAGCCTCCTGCTCACCTGGAGCTGTCAGAACAGGGTTGGTGCAGCAGGAGAGGAAAACGCTGTGGAAGGAGGATCTCGGATTTGTGGCCTTTGGGGACCCTCTCTGCCTTGTCTCTGGAAGTTTCTACACCTGGCCCCAGCTCTGCTGGGTTTCACCCGGGGTTGTTTTGCATGTTCAGGTCTGTGCTCCCTTCCAGCCCCACAGAAGAGAGCTCTGAGTAACCTTAAATAAAACCAAGGGACTTTGAGCACCCACGTGACTCCAAAAAGCCCCTTGGTGCATCCACAGGAGCAAAATGGGATAAATCCCTTCCTCGAAGTCACAGGGACAAAACCCCCACCACCAGGAAAAGCAGGAGCTGCCTGGGAGTTTGATGCCAGGAAGGGCCTCTTAAATCATCCTTTTTTTTTATCCCAAAGGGAATCTGCCTTGTCCAAATATTCCAGTTCAACAACAAGTGTCTGGCAGGTGCTCCAAGGAGGGAAACCACTGGGCCAGGCATTTGGGAAGAGCATCCCTTGGGAACGCCTGATGGGGAAAGGTGATTTCAAGGCTGCTCTTACTCACTCTTGGCTTTACCAGAACAGCTGCCGGGATTCCAGCTTGGAAAATAAAACATTTCCTAATGAACAGTGATTCATGCTGCCTGGAATTAGAATTAGGGTCCAGGGGGAATCCAGGGGCAGATCCCTGACCTGCCAAGGCTTTCTCCATCACTTGGCCTGATCCCATTCCCTGCCTTCCACCAGACTGTCTCCAGTGCAGCCTCATCCTGCACACAGAGCCCGCAGTGTTGCGTGCTTTGCTCCTCTCCAGGTTTATTAGAGAGGTGGTCTATCCCTTCCTTGCTGTCACTGGGAATTTTTTTCGTGCCTTTAGAGCTCAAATAAGACCTGGCCCCTCTCATCCTGCCCAGCTTCCACTTTAGCCCTGTTTTTGTCAGCACAGGAGTCCTGGCCCCAGCCCCTTCCTGCCCCGCTGCCATCAGCCAGGAAGGTTCTGGACACAGCCCCAGGCCCCATTCCCGGCACTGGCTCCTCAGGAAGGAACTGGGGTGGGGACAGGAGTGCCTTGGACAGGTGCCCTCTCATTCCAGGGTCTGGGGCTTTGTCCCCACTGTCCTCGGTCCCTGTGAGGAGCCTGGGCCAGGCTGTGCCCCAGCTCCCCACCCAAACTGGCTGCCAGAGGGGTGCAGGGGCCAGTGGCTCCCTGGGGAGCACTGGGGGCTTTCTCTGGCCCTTCTGCCAGGGTCTGGAGCGCAGCCCGGGCAGGTCCTTCCCTCTGCCCCAGTGCCACGTTCGCAGCCCCCCGGGCTGGAGCTGGGGATGGAGGGGGCCAGGATTGTCCCTGTGGGAGCACTCGGCCCTCGGGAAGGGAAGAGGGCAGCGGCAAAAATAACCCTGGGCCAGCTCCAGCCCATTGTGGCTTCCTGCGATTTACAGCCCTTCCCGGGGGGAAGAGGCAGGAACCGGCCGGCTCGGGGCTGGCTTTGACCCTTTCACCGCCACCGGAGAAGGTGCCAGAAGGATCTTTCCTCCTTTCCTGCCTGGGCAGAACTCTGGGGAGGGGGATTGTGGTGGGCTCCTGCTCCTGAGCTGCCCCCAGCACCCTGGAGTGGGCGTAGGAGAAGCTGCTGGAGTGGACACGAATCCCGGCCCCATTCCTGACCCACCCCGTGCAGGGGGACTGAGAGACTCGGAGGCAAAAATCTCTGCTGCAGATCCCGAAATCCCGGCCGGGTTCCCGTAAGGAAGCGGAGGGAGGAGAGGGGTTAATGCTGGGCAGGGCTGTGAAGGGGGGTCACGCTGGCAGGGTGGGCTCCTGCCGCGGCGCTGGGCCGGCAGGGGTTAATGGGCGGCTCTTCCTCTTCCTCATCCTCTATATGAGGCTGCTCCCGGCTCTGGGCTCAGCCGGCTGCGGCAGCCAGAGGGGCAGGAGCTGCGTGAGACGGGAGCACCGCATCCCTGCATCGCATCCCTGCATCCCATCCCTGCATCCCATCCCGGCGTGAGCTCAGGTGAGCGAGGGCATCCCCCACCTGCCTGGCACAGGTGCTGGCACAGGTCCTGGCCACGGGGCTGGGCTGGGTAGGGTCAGGGTCCCCTGGCACGGGAGCTCGTGCTCATCCCTCGGGAGCACAGGGCCGGACACACCGCGTGCCTCAGTTTCCCCGTCTGTTCTGCGGGGTGGGTGCGGTGTGGAGCCCCTGGGCTGCGTGGCAGAAAGTTCCCGGGCTCTTCGCTCCGGTGAGCTCTGCTCCGCCTAGCCCCGTGTCCCCGCTGTCACCCAGGGCTGGTTCCGTGCCCTCCGCACACGGAGAACGGGAGAATCTTCGCTCCCAGCCCAGCCTGGCCGTGTGGGGCACGGCTCGGGGACCCGCAGGCACCCCCAGCCGTGGGGCAGCTCGCCAGCTCCCCCGAGCTTTGTTGTGCCGCTCGGGAAGACAAGGCGGCTCCGGTATTTTTTCCTGTTGGAAGCCGCTCCTGGGATGCGGGTGAAGCCGGCGGATGCTCGGCGCTTCTCCCTTCCTGCCCAGGGGCTGTTCCTGCCTGGGCTGCCAGGACTCGCTGCCCGTGTGGCATTGAGGGGACCCTCGGCTCTGCTTCAGCCCCATCCTCCTCCTCACCGCTGCACCCTCGGGGCTGACCCCGACTCTCCTCTCTCCTCCCAGGGCTGAACCCAGGAGCCGCGCGGAGCTT
>VXBI01001454.1:0-36207 GCA_013397375.1 Toxostoma redivivum | reverse complement strand
GTGGCCTGATTGAATATGGGCGTGGCTTTATGGGATGGGCGTGGTCACTGATCGGCTCTCGGGGCTGTGGGCGGGGTCTGCGGCGCATGCGCAGTGCGGCGCGGCGCGGCGTGCGGCCGCCATGTCCCCGCGGAACGGGCGCCGCACCGGAGCGCACCGGGCGCATTCGCTCGCCCGGCAGCTGAAGACGAAGCGGCGCCGGCGCGACCTGGACGAGATCCACGCGGACCTGAAGCCTGAGAACGCCGCGCGGCTGCTGCGCCAGGAGATCGACCCCGACCTGCCGGGCTGCGCCCAGTTCTACTGCCTGCACTGCGCGTGCGTGCGGCGGATCGGGGGCTGGGATGGAGGGGGGCTCCAGCCTTGGGGTGCGCTTGTCCTGGTCCTGGGGGGTCCCTGCTTCCCGGGGGACATGGGGGAGCTGTCCTGGTCCCTGAGGCTCCAGGCCCTTGGGATGGGGTTGTCCTGATCCTGGGAGAGGGGTGCTCAGTCCTTGGGGGTCCCTGTCCCCTGCGGGGGCTGCCCTGGTCCCGGGGTAGTCCCTGACAAGAAGGCTCTGACCCGTGGGGGAGTATCTTGTCCTGGTCTCAGGAGGGACCCTGGCCCTTGTGAGGAGCTTGTCCTGCTCTCAGGGTGACCCCGGGTGGCCCCTCGGGGTCCCCCTGACCCCATCCTTTCGTACCCCAGGCGCTACTTCGTGGACCTGAACAGCATGAAGGAACACTTCAGATCCAAAGTGCACAAGAAGAGGTAAGGGGGGAGAGCAGACCCCAAATTCCCCGGGGTGAGGGAGGTGGCAGGGGCAGTTCTGGACTGGTCCTGCTCAGAGGAGCAGGTGGAATTTTCATGCCCTCCGTGCCCCCCAGGCTGAAGCAGCTGCGTGAGGCTCCGTACACGCAGGAGGAGGCTGAACGAGCCGCCGGGATGGGCTCCTACATCCCCCCAAAGAAGGTGGAGGTGCAGACCCAGCCCCTCGAGGAGGTCGCCGAGATGGAGACGTCCAGCTGAGCACAGGGACAGGGGACTGAGAGGCTGAGTGGCTCTGTGAGGACGTCTTTGTCCTCAGCTTTGTGACAAAAACATGTCCCAGCACTGCCAGCCAAAACCACCCTGCTGCTTCCACAGCCCCCCTGGCCAGGGCACTAATGAGGAGAAGGAGCCAGCAAGACCCTGGGTGCCCTCACCGAGTGTCCTTCTTCTCCAGAAAGGGACAAGTTGCTTTTTCTCTGAGTGCTGCTGGGAACTGCACACTTGTCTGTCTGCTTTTGGAGCAGTTTCTGCTCTGTCCTTGGGTCAGAGTTTATTCCAGTGATGCACCCATTAAAATATATCAATTAACAGTGTGGCAGCATTGGATATGAGGGTGACAGTCCCCCCAGGGGGTGAGGGGACACCTCAGTGTTGTGCTCTTCCCCATTACCCAAAGGTGTCCATGCCAGGAGCCTGGTCCCAGAGCTCTTGCCTGGCAGGATGCTAAAAGTCCCTCTGCCCTCCTGGCAGGGAGTTCCCAGGCAGCTTTTTTGTGAGGAATATGAGTTTGAGTGACCTCTTCATCAAGCACTTGGGTTTGCAGCAAGCAGCTGGTTTGGGCCTTGAGAGGGGAGTGCTGGTGTCCCCTTGGTGAGGACACTTGAAGGCTCCTGTCCCCAAAAACTCAACTCATGCAAGTTACTTCATGCTCCTGGAGGGCTGGGGCTGCATGGCATGATCAGCCTCCCTGCCTGGTGCCCCTTAGGGGACATGGAGTGACAATGCCACCAAATTCCTGTGGAGTTCGTGTCCCCGATTCATCCCTCCTGCCAAGCTGGGCATTGGGAATGTGCTGGGAGCAGAAGGCAGAGCAGTGACACAGCTGTGCTGGGTAGGGAAGGGTTTATTTCTACACAGCCTGCCCGGATTTGTCCCCCCGGCCCCGGGGGATGGAGAGCCGCAGCTCAGCGGGGGTGGGAAGGCTGCAGCCGCCATCCCAGCGCCATCCCAGTGGGATGTGCCAGCCCAGGGGACACGTCATGGCCCCGTGTCCCCCCTGCCCGTTACCTAATGGCGCGGCGCTGGCCTCATTCCTGCGGGGCCGCAGCCACAACACGTTCCCATGGGGACAGGGGGGCTCTGTGGCCACCACTGAGGTCCCCAGGCCTCTCTGCTCCAGCGGGGGATGGAGATGGATGCAGCTCCCGGCTCTGCCGTCCCTCTGTCTGTCCGTCCAGCCTCTGGTCTGGTTCCCTCTGGATCCCGATGTCCCCCCCGGTTCGGGCAGGCACTCAGCCGGCAGCTCCGGAGCTGGAAGCGGCTTCTCCGTTCTCCATCCTGGCTGCCCAGAGCGGGGCCAGGCGGGGCCAGGCTCATTCCCCGTCCCCAGGGCATCCATCAGGGCAGCCATCGCGTGCCCCGGCGTGGTGGGAAGGGCTGGATGTGGCGCAGCTCGGCTGGGAAGTGGCTGCTGCCGCAGCTCCGCTCGGGCGGGGGCCGGCGGGTGCAGGGGGACCCCAACACCTCCCCGGGGACTGTCCCCACGACCCCCCCAGCCCCCTCCTCACGGCTCCGGGGGGGCCTTGGCGGGGTCAGCCATTCTCCGGGCGCTGTAGAGGGACAGGCAGAGTCCGGCGGCCGCCAGCAGCAGGGCCAGGGGCGTCAGCAGCCGCCCCCCCGGATCAGCCCCGCGTCCCGCGTCCAGCTGCATCTGTGGGGACACAGGGGAGCACTGGAGTACTCCAAACCCCACGGGGACAGGGGACTGGGGCCCCTCAATGTCCCGATCACACCGGCTGGTGTAAAGGCAATGGGGGCAGCTTTGTGCTCCTCTGGCCATCTCAGGGGGGTTTTTAGGGTGCAGCACTTGTGGGTACCTATCGGCAGCATCGCTGTGGAGCTGGGACACAGCCGGGAATGGCTCCTGCGGCCAGCAGGCCTGGTGGGCAGCACCCCGGGGCTCCCCACGGGCTCCCCCAGCCCTGCCGCCCCTTACCTGGAGCAGACGGAAATATCCCGGGGTCAGGCGTCGGGGGCGGATGATCATGGCGTGGCGGGGAGCAGTGGGATCGGGTCCTGTGGGGCGGCAGCAGCGGGGNGCAGGGCGCAGGCACCGGGCGGGCGCGGAGCAGCCGCTGTCAGCCGCGATCAGCGCCCGCTGCTCCCCGGAGCGGACACGCCGGGCGGGGGGGCAAGGCCAGCCCAGCCTGGATTTGGGGGGACTGAAGGGCTGGGCTGGACTTCGGGTGAATCCGTTTGTAGGCGTGTATGGGGCTGCCTCAGTTTCCCCACCTGCAAAGGGGTGTGAGTTATGCTTCAGGTGAGGGGGTAACACCCCAGAAACTCCAGGGCTGGGCAGGGACTTCCCTCAGGTTCTTCTGGGGGTCTGTGTGGCCTAACTTTGCACCCCGAGGTGCCCTGGGAGTGTCCCACCGGTGTCACAAGTGCTGTCGGGCCTCAGCCCTCGCTGCTTGCAGCGCCTGGCGGGTGACAGCGGGTGTCACTTCCCGGGGGTTCCAGCGGCCGTGTGTCACCGTCCGGGCTGTGACTCACCGGGGCCTCGCCCCACGGGCTGGTCCTGGGCCGTCCCGGGCAGGCAGGGCGCTGAGCGGCACCCGGGAGCTCCAATGGGGCTGCGGCTGCGGGCGCAGGTGGGAGCCGCGCCCGGCGCAGGTGAGCGCCGCGCCCGCCGCCGTTCCGGTCCGGCCCCGCCGCCATGGAGCCCGTGCGCTCCTGGGGCCCCGCGCAGGCGGCAGCCTGGCTCCGAGGTGAGGCCCCGGCTGTCCTCGGGCTCTGCCGTGGGGTGTCCCCAGCTTGGGGACATGTGGCTGGCGGTGGCGGTACTTCCCTCCCGGGAGGGGCATTCCCTGGATGGTGGGGGCGGGAAGGGGTCTGGCCATTCCCGCCGTTCAGGTTGAGGCCGGGTGAGCTCGCTGCATGGAGAGGACCCTCCCACCAGCCAGGGGTCACCGCTGGGGTCACCGGGCCAGGGGCCAGCGGGGACACTGTCTGTCTGTGGCAGGGCTGGACGCGGCGGTGCAGGGGTACCCCTTCGAGGCCTGGGGGCTCTCCGGGCCTGCCCTGCTGGGGCTGGACGCCGGGGCCCTGGAGGCGCTGGGCGTGGGGCCCGTGGGACACCAGGAGCTGCTGCTGGAGGCCGTGGAGCAGCTCCGGAACCTGGTGAGTGCCGGGAACCGGAGGCTGCGGGATCCCAGGGAGCAACAGGGGGACATGGGGGGTCCTTGGGCTGAAGGAGGAGGATGTGGATGTGTGCACCCCAGAGACCACCCTGCCTGTCCATCCCTGTCCCCCCCAGGACACAGGGCTGGCGAGCACCAGCCTGAGGACACTGACGGAGAGGCTGCAAGAGCTGGCACAGGGCATCCAGAGCCTGGTGCAGGGGGAGCTGCCAGCAGGGGATGCCCCCCAGCCGCCTTCCCTCACCCTCCTGGCCCGAGTCATCGACCTGGTCGGGGCTGCCAAGGAACTCTTCTCCTGGCTCAACAGGTCTGGGGCTAGGTGAGGGCACCCCTGGGTGCTGTGTGCCCCCCATTCTGGGGGCTCAACTCTGTTTTCCCCCCAGGTACCTCTTCTCCACCCTCAATGACTTTTCGGCCAGCCGGGACATCATCCTGCTCTGTGCCCAGCTGGCAGAGATGCTGCAGGCGGTGAGTGCCCAGGGCTGGCTGCTCTCCTGCCCCCAGAGCTCTGCCAGCTGGAGTGGGGCAAAAACTGGAGTGAGGGGAGATGGGGTGCGGGGAGTTCCCCACAGGGTCCCCCCAGCTGGGATGGAGCCATCCCATCATGCTCACCCCCACGCCTTGTCCCCCAGGACCTTCCTGCAGCCGAGAGGAACAGCGGGATCCTGCAGACTGTGAGTGCTGGGTGAGGATTGGGGTGGCAGGCCCGGGGGGCTGCCGGGGCTCCCCTCACTCCCTGCTGTCACCCACAGTGCCAGCACATCATGGGCATCTGCCAGAGCATCGTGGGCTGCAGCCCCCCGGCGCTGCTGGACCGCAGGGCTGTGCTGCAGCGTGTGGGGCTGGCGCTGTCCCCCGGCCCACAGGGCAGCCCCCCGATGTCCCCCAGCACCCCAACACTGCCCCTTGGCCTGTGGCAGAGCCCCCCAACATCCCCTGACACGCCAACGCTGCCCCCCAGCCAATGGAGCAGCCCCCCAGGATCCCCTGACACCCCAGCACCACCCTCTGATCTTCTGGGGAGCCCCCAGCCACTCCTCAGTGCCCAACTGGTGAGTCCCCTCAACCCAGTGCCCCCCTCTGCCTCGGGACCCCCAGCCCCTGGCTAAACCCCCATCCTGGCCTCCCCAGGGCTTTGAGATCACCTCCACCAGCTCCTGCCTGCACTTCGTGTCTGCAACCACCTCAGAGGTGAGTGAGAGGCTGCCCCTCCCTGTCACTCCCTGCCCCTCAGTCACCCCCTTTTATGCCCTGTGGGGAACACCCCCCATCTGTGGGATCCTGTGAACCTCTCAGGGCTCTAATCTACCCAGAGCAGGGGGGGCTGATGTGGCTGAGCCCATGCAACTCACCCTGTGAGTGAGCACAGCCCAGGCATGGGGGAGCCCCCTCTGCAGCCCCAGTGGGTGCTGTGCAAAGTCAGGTTAATGGTCAACCCCCCTGGTCCTTCCTGGCTGGGAGCGGGATCCTGAGGGAGGGAGGGAACCCAGGACTGTCCCCCACCTCTGCCCAGGTCTTGGCTGCCCACGGGGGCCACATCCTGCCTGGAGATGAGATCGTGCAGGTCAACGAGCAGCTGGTGGTGAGTCAGGGGGACAGGGGCTCCAGGAAACTGCTGGGTTGGGAAGGGAGGACATGGACAGGGAGCTGCAGGGCTGGGAGGGCTCGGGGAGTACTGGGGCTGAGGTGGGGGGATGCAGGAGTCATGAGCAGCAAAAGGCAGGAGCCATGGCTGGGAAAGGTCTGGGAGACACAGAAGCCATTGCCAGGAGGATTTGGGGTTTTGGGATCTGTGGCTGGGGTGGGTTTGGGGGATGAACCATCTTTGGGTCTGGGGCAGTGGCCCACAGCTCACCCAGGATTTGCAGGTGGGCTGGACACCTGTCAACCTGGCGAGGAAGCTGCTGGAGAAGGGGAACAGGGTGAGTTTGGTGCTGAAGAAGGTTCCCCTCGACTTACCTGGCTCACCTCCCTCTCCCAGGCAGCAGGTGAGTGATGCCAGTGCTCCCAGTCCAGCCCCGGTGCCACACTGGGCTGTGCTGGGAACCAGGCAGAGATGCTCAGAGCTGAGCATCTCCCACCACACTGGAGATCCCTAAAGCTCTGGGGGTCTATGGTGGGATGGGGCTGGCACTGACACTCCATCCACAGCCCCCAGGAGCATTTCTGGATGCTGCTAATTCCCCTGGCACCAGGAGCAGCGAGAGCCCAGGCAGCCCCGTGTCCCTGAGCTCCAGGTGAGCCCCATCCCGACACCCCAGCACCCCCAATCTGCCAGCAAGGAGATGTTTGGGTGCATCCAGGGCCCTTTCCCAGCCCTTTTTTAGGGGAGGAGGTGCCAGCAGTGCAGCAGCTGCCTGTGAGCAGCCCAGAAAGCTGCCAGGACTCTTTAAGGAGTGACAGAAAGGAGGGGTTTTGTAATTCATTCACTTTTACGTGACGTAACGTTTTAGTGGGGCTGGAACTATATTTAGACATGACCCTTCTCCCGTCCCGGAATGGAAAGGCGTGCGGGGAGCCAGCGGCAGCGCGGGCAGGAGCCGAGCTGGGCAGGCTGGTGGAACTGAGCTGGAGCTCTGCCACCACGTCCCTTCCAGCTCCATTCCTGGGGCAGGGAACTCCGTGGGTGCCCCTGCCCGAGGTTGATCAGAATCCTGGCAGTGCTCAGGGAGGTTTGGGGCTCAGGGGTCCCGTTCTCCTCCCAGCGTTGCGGCTGACTTGGACTCGGGAGCAGACTCTGCCCCGGATCCCGTCACCGACGAGGAGCAGGAAGAGGACCAGCGGGATCTGAGGCTGCCCGGGGCTGCCCCAGCTGAGGAGGAGCTGCCAGGACTGTCTGGACAGGGTAGGACGAGAGCAGAGGGTGTCTGGGATGGAGCAGTTCCCCCCAGAACATGAGGCTGCAGCTCTGCTCGTTGTTCACAGGTGCTGCTGCAGAGGAGCTGTGGGACAGTGGCACCCCCCTGGACACCCCCTTGGACACCCCTGCTGTCACTGAACCCTGTGCCACAGAGCTGAGCCCCAGGGCAGCCCCCACCACGGGGGCTGGGGGAGCAGAGCCCAGCCAGCTCCCTGGGGAGGTGAGACTGGGGGGGTGTCAGAAGTTCCCCTCTGAGCCCCTGCTGTGGGTGTGTGAATTGGGGGTCCCTCCAGGGGTCCCTAAGGGCTGTGGTGCTGCTGGGGAGGCTCAGCAAACACTGTCCTACCCTTGCCTCCTGCACTCACTAAAATCTCATCTCCATCTCCCTGCCCAGGGCAGCCCCCACACGGGACGAAGACCAAAAGGTGAGCAGAGACTGGGGGCTGTCCCGGGGGGGCTCTGCTCCCCCTTCCCTGCCCTGACACCCCCCTGGCTGTGGTGCAGGAGTGGCGACCAGGCTGAGCCGCCGGCGGGTCTCGTGCCGGGACCTGGGCCGGGTGGACTGCGATGGCTGGCTCCTCAAGAAGAAGGACCACGTGGGATTCATGGCCCAGAAGTGGAAGCGGTGCTGGCTGGTGCTCAAGGGTCACACACTCTACTGGTACAACCACCCCAATGTGAGTGGGGCACTGGGTGTCCCTGCCCCTGCCTGGGCAGCTGGGGTTTCCTGGGGTGGTGCTGGACACGGCTGTCCCTGACCCTGCAGGATGAGAGGGCTGCAGGACTCATCAACGTGGCCACCTACAGCCTGGAGAGCACAAGGGAGCAGAAGAAGAAATAGTGAGTGGGGTCTGGTGGTGGAAGAGGGGGGACATGCTGTCCCAAGGCCACATGCTGGGAGCCACCTGCATGTCCCCATGGGGCTGATGAGATCCCCACAGGGCTGGCACCTTGCAATACTGTGCCCACACTCTGAGCAAGGCCTGCACTGTGTTACTGGTAGTACCTGGGATGAGGCTGAGGACTGGAGCTGGGTTGGGATGGGGGGTCTGCAGTGGCTGGAGGGGGCTCGGGGCTGGCCCTGTGTCACCACAGCAGCACAGGCAGCCACCCCCCTGTCCTCAGTGTGTTCCAGCTGTGCCACCAGACATACAAGCCCTTTGTGTTTGCTGCTGAAACCTTGGCTGACCTGAGCATGTGAGTAATGGAGGCAATGGTCAGCACCAGCCCCACCACCCTGGGCTGGCCAGGACCCTCCTCCCCCTGTCTGTCCATCCCTTCCCTCCCCAGGTGGGTCAGTCGCCTGGTCACAGCCAAAACAAAGTACACACTGGCCCACCAGGGAGTCCCAGACAAGGAAGAAGGTAAGGAGGCTGTCCTGGTGTGGGAGCTGGGGTCGGTGGCAGGGGACCCCATGGGGTAGTGGTGCCTGGTGCCACAGCCCCAGCTTCAGACTGCTGGGAGCTTGGTCCATGATTCGGGGGAATGCGACAAACACTCCCTGAGAGGTGGCCAGGATGATTCTCAGCCCTGGGAGGGAATTTCTGTCTTCTCCCAGACTGCTACAGTGAGACAGAGGCTGAGGACCCTGATGATGAATCCCCTAGGCACGGATCTGACTTGGTGAGTGGCCCTGGGGGACAACCTGGGGACAGAGGGACGGAGTTCCTTGTCTCACCTCCTGCCCCATCTCTTCCTCAGGCAAGGAAGAAGCTGCAGAACACTCCAGAGAAGGCTCAGCTCTCCCCAGCCAGCAGCCCCCAGGGCAGCCCCCGGCCCTGCTCCCCCATGGGTAGGTGCCAGGAGGGGACATCTGAGCCCCTCTCACTTTGTGTCCCTCCCTTTTGCCTCCAGGTGTGCTGGGGGTAACTCGAGTTGGGGTGTGTTTGAGTGTGGACCATCTTAGGATGAAGGGAGCCTACAGAAAAGGTGGAGAGGGATTTGTTATGAGGGCACAGAGTGACAGAGCAAGAGGGAATGGATTTAAACTAAAAAGAGTAGGTTTAGACTGGACATGAGAAGGATGTGAACAGTGAGGCCCTGGCCCAGGGTGCCCAGAGAAGCTGTGGCTGCTCCTGGATCCCTGGAAGTGTCCAAGGCCAGGTTGGATGGGGCTTGGAGCAGCCTGGGGCAGTGGAAGGTGTCCCTGCCATGGCAGGAGTGGAACAAGATCATCTTTAAGGTCCCTTCCACCCCAAACCACTCCATGATCCCACACCTTCAAGGCAGGGCCATACATGGGGGGAGCCCTGTGGGGTCTTGGGGCTGTGCCCTCCTGCTCCAGTGCCCCCTTTCCTTGCCCAGACCCCGCTGGGGAGGATCTGGAGAGCCTGATGCTGTGCCTGAGGCAGGGCGGGGTGTCCCTCATGGGGCAGCGGCGCTTCCTGACGCAGGAGCAGTGCCGAAAATCCTTCCTGCGGCGCAACAAGAACCCGCACATCAACGAGAGGGTGCACGCCGTGCGGGCCCTGCAGAGCACGCTCAAGGTGGGACCCCAGAGCCCCCCTGAACCCTCCCAGTGCCCCCCGCCCCTGGGTGTGCCCCCCAAAACGTGCATTGCTCCGGGCAGGCAAAGCTGGTGGAGCTGCAGGCGCTGGAGCAGCTGCTGGGAGAGGCCACGCTCACCTCGGACACGTTCAGGCGCTGGAAGGAGGAGCACCAGGAGCTGTACCAAGAGCTGAGGGAGGGCTGGGCAGGACAGCAGGGCCAGGGCCACGAGCAGGGGGATGCTGGAGACCAGCACAGCCCCCACGAAGAGGCAGCTGAACCCTGAAATCCCGCCAAGACCTGCCCACAGGACTTGGAGCGTGGTGGGTGCTCCGTGCTGGGGGGCCTGGACACATTTGGAAGGCTCTGCCCCCAGAGGGGCCACCCCGCAGGGGAAGTGGCTTCTGTGACAGTCTTAATCTTTGCCTTGCCTTGGCTGCAGGTTGGCAAGGGGGGGATTTTAAGTCCCCGCTGTGGTGCTGCTGTGGTACGGCCCGGCCACGGGCTCTTCTGCTGTAAATAAATGTGTTGACAAGGCCTGGTCGTGCCGTGGTTTTTCTTGGCGCTGAAATCGTCAAGTCATGGAATCGTTTAGGTTGGAAGAGACCTCCAAGATCATCGAATCCAGCTGTAAACCCGGCACTGCCGCGTTCACCACTAAACCGCGTCCCCAGTTGCCACATCCACTTGTTTTTGGACACTCCCAGGGATGGTGACTCAACCACTGCCCCGGGCAGCCTGTGCCAGTGCTTGACCACCTTTTCCATTGAGAAATTCCTTCTGACGTCCAAGCTCATTCTCCCTCGGTACAGCCTGAGGCCGTTTCCTCTTGTCCCGTTGCTCCTCCTGCCAGGGAGCTGTGGAAACCGAGACGATTCCCCCTCTCCCCCTTTCCGCCAGGCTGACCCCTCTCAGCGCCCGCCCTACGGGTGCCGCCCGCGGCCACTCTTCCGCCGCCAGAGCGCGCCACTCCCGGCGCGGCGCGGCGGGGGCGGGGACAGCGTTCAGGAGAGCCAATGAGACACAGGCAGGGGCGTGTCGGAGGAGTTTGATTGGCTGATGTGCTGATAAGCCACGCCCCCTCCTGCCGGCGGAGGTAACGGTCGCGGCGCGCGGGGGTGGCGGGAGAGGCGCGGCGGCGGCTGCAGGTGAGGGACGGATCGGGCCCGGCTCCAGCCCCGGCCCACACGGTACCGGCATCGGTACCACCGGCACCGGCAGCGTCGCTGCCACACCCGCACCGCACCCCGGACCCTCCAGCCCTTCAGGGAGCGCTCTCTCAGCTCCTCATGGCCTCCCCAGCCCCCCAGGGATCGGCTGCCGCTCCTCCTCAGGGCCCACAGCACCGACAGCTCCTCCTCCGCCGCCTTCGGAGCCGGTGCTGATGGACGGAGCCCCCAGACCCTCAGGGACTGGTCCTCAGGATCTGTCCCCCCACCCTACCCTCAAGGGCCGGGACCTCCAGCCCGTCAGAAATTCACCTAAAATTGGGCATATCTGCCTAAATTACTATACCTAAATTAACCATAGTAAGCACTACATTTATGTAGAGGCGTTTCATTTCTTCGCTGAGTAAAGTGCTGCTTGTGTTTCATTATCGTGTTGTATTCCCAATGTTTCTCCTAGCTTGTGACATCTGTCTATATGAATATTTTCTAGGAATTAATGTCTTCTTTGAGTTCTTTGAATCAGTTGAACAGAAATCTGCGACAGCTGCTGATTGAGGATTGAGTATGGGTTTGTAGAGTCCTTGAATTTCCGCTGTGTAGATGTAAATTGCACTTGCATTACTAGAGACAGAAAATTCACTGAAGCACCCAGAGAAATAGTTAAATTAACCCAAAACTCTGGGCAGATAAAGATTGCTATTCACGGCATAGAAAGGCTGATTTTGAAGGACTTTTCTCCTCGTGTAGTTGCTCAGTGACCTCTACAGAGGGCAGAAATGATCTGGTTGAGAGTTAAGACTTTTAAAGGGAAACTTTTAATCTCTGTGAACACAGGTTCAGTGTGCAGGTACCTTGTTGCTCTATAAATACCTGTCTGAAAGGTGCTGCTCTATACCTGGAGAATGGTGCAAAGAGGAATTCTGCTTTCTCAGGCATAAAGAAAACCTACAAGTTTGTGTTTTTTAAGTGTTGCTGCAGGGAAAAAAACAGATTTTATTGGAAGAAGAAGCTAATTAAATACCAAATGCTGTGTTGCTCTGATGAATAGCTCTGTGTGTGTACCCTTTGCTTGCTTAGTGGGAACAGGGTGTGGATTATACTCACTTAAAATAAGATTTTTATTTATTTATTCACTCTAGATAGATGAGATGGCTGCTCCTGAGAAAGATCCTGAGCTGAGGCTGCTGCAGAAGAATCCACTGGGTAAGGACAGTCCTTTCTCCAAAGCCCTGCTGCTGTCAGATCCTGTTTCAGTTTCTCTGAGGAGACACGTGGCCCTCAGAGGATTCTCTACCAGAAGCTTTTTTGTTCAAAAAAAGCCTTATTTTCTACCCTTGCCTGCTTTTTCAGCAATCATTTGATAAGGAATTTCTCCCTTAAGCTGATAGCTGATGAATCTGGGAGAGTTCTTTAGAGTTAATGCAAAAATACCTCTTTAACCTTCCCAGTTCTGCTGTGCTGCTGCTCTTTTTAGTCAGAGCACCAGCTGGGTGTAACGTGACCAAACCAATCAATGGGAATATAATTTACAGCTTCTGCATTCTCACTTCCTTACCAGGATTATTTTTCAGTCTCCTGTTGATATTATTTGACTTCCCTGTGCCATTTCCTTTTGCAAAAAATATTATTTTAACAGGAGCACAGGGAGCGAGGCAAGGACCAATTTGGGATTTGGAAGCACTGGTAATTACATATGGCTTAATTAAAGCATAAATATCCCTGTTTTTATTCTCCAGACCCCAGGACCTGTCAGAAGAGCAAGTTTTTGGAGGCTGAGTGGAAGACAGCCATGCTGTCTGTGAAGTCCCAGGGCCACCTCAGCCGCTGCCCGAGCGTGGCCGAGAGCGGGGATGGGGGCATTGGCACCTCCTGCTCGGACAGCACCGAAGGTGATGGGCACCCCTGGGTCACAATGTCTGAAACTTTCAAATCCAGGTGTCTGGAGTGTAACCCAGTGAGGAGGGGGCTGGCTGTTTCTCTGAGCTTGGTTATTGCCTCACTGCTGTGCTTTTAACTGACTCAAAGCCACCCTGGTGGCTTGCTGGTTCTTATTGTCCAATGAGAGATGTATCAGCATGTCTGTTGTGCGATTTTTAAATTTTTTTATGGCAATAATTTATAGGTGCCTTTGTGCAGAAGTGTTTGGCTCTGCAGTGTTAGAGCTGAGAACTCTGCAGCCTGGCCTTTAACTGTGAAATTTTTGGTCTGAGCAAACCTTTCCACCTGCTTTTTTTAATCTTCATTGATTCTCTTTTCAGTAATGAGGGACTTTGTGGTGTTCCTAAAAACACTTCACACACCCATGTGTTCCAGGGAGCCTTTGGAACAAGCTGTAGGTCTTAATTATGTGCCAGTGAAATGGAGGCTTTAGCAGGTCTGCCTGTTGGAAGTACTGCTAGAAATATTACACAAGCACATGTTAAAGTGTTCCATCAGGCCTCTCTCAGGATAATAAAACACTCATTTGGCAGGTGGGGACAGGGAAGGTGATTTCCCATTGGGAAATGTCCCTGGTGAGCACTGGTGATGTCACAGCCATGTTGTAAGGGTGACCTGCAGCCCTGGCTGCTGCTGGGGCACGCTGAGCTTGGTACATTAATCAGAAATGTTGTGAGGACCCTCAGCACACCCAAGGAACTGCTTGCAGCACCCACACGTGACGTGCTGGTCAGGGAACTCAGTGACACCAGGGGATAAATTTAGGGGCTGTAAAAGGAAATGGTGCTGTCTCTTCTCTTTGCCAAGGTGGATGTGCTTGCAGCTCCTAGTAGCCTGGTGTTTGTTCTCTGGAGTCCCCAGGCACAGACAAGCAGTGGCTGAGAGATTTTTCTGCCCTCACTGCTCATTTTTGATGAAAAGATCAAATGTCCTTATTGTGAGAATTCTCCTGTAGCGTGGTTTTGGTCTTTGCAGAGTCTGATTTGGGCTGTATTCAAATTGCAGTGTTCATTAATTGTAGCAGTGCTTGGAGGGCACAGACAGCTGGGAGGGTGACTTGTTGGAGCATCATGTGGGGATGGGCCTTTGGCCAAAGCCGTGAGGAAATCAAGAGTGTGTTCCTGGGAGAAACCTGGAATTTCTGCAACACAGAACGACTCAGGACAAGGAGTGGGCACTTTGCTGTTTGCCTTTCTCAGCCCTGGCTGTTGCTGTATTGAAATCTGAGAGTTGCTAAGAATAACCCCGAGTTCCCTGCAGCCAGGTTTGGTGCCCCACGGGCAGGACGGGAGCTCTGTCTCACTTCCTGTGGCCATAGGTGAGAGCCATTGCTCCAGCTCTGGGACAGGCTCCTGCCGTGGTGCCCTGGAGGAGCTGGAAGGTCAGAGCTGGGGGTCAGCGATGCTGGAGGCTCACCATGGGCTCAGGGAAGGCTCCTGACAGCTCTGCTCACGCTGCAGGGTCGCTGAGCTGCGGGACGGGCAGAGCGGGATCACGGGCTCAGTGCTCAGCTCAGTAAGTCTCAGCCTCTTTATTCAGTATCAAGGACTTGGTTTCTAAACCTAGAGAACCTATTGATTCAAGGTTATACTAGAGTAGCTTAAAAAAAAAAGATTAAAAATATGGATTAAACTCAGATTTTTCCTGTGGTGGTAGGAAAAGGTCAGCAGGTTCCTGAAACTTGTAGTGAGGGGGAACCAGGTGTGCCTGAGTCATGCTGCTGCTGCTTAGGAGGACATGTTCAGTGGGAAAGGAACTGGTTTTAAAATCATTTTGGAAAGCTCACTGGAGGATTGTATTTTCAGGACTGTAATTAAGAATATCACTCTTCTTCTTCCCCCCTAGACTTCTGCAATTCCAGTAGCAGTTCCTCATTCCATCCCATCAAAACCCAGGTGACCATTCCAACAGCCCACGTTATGCCTTCCACGCTGGGTGCCTCACCTTCCAAGCTGTGCCCTGCAGGGGAGCAGGGCTCTGCCAAGCCTGCTGCGCCAGCCTCTGCCCCAGGGCTCACCAGGAATGGGGATTTCAGCGCTGGGAAATCCTCTCAGGTGCCACCCAGGGACCTCCTGCGTCTCTGCAGGGCTGCGGGGCAGAACGGCTGTGAGCACTCCTGGCCTCCTGCTGCTGATCACAGGACAGAAGAAGCCTGGAAGTTTGACACCCCTGCCATCGAGCAGACCCTTAACCAGTCTCTCTTTCTGGACAGTCTGTGCACTGACCCTCTGCACAGGTGCCAGAAGTTCAACCCCAGCTCTGAGGTAGGGAAGGACCATTACAAGGTGCTGCCAGAGAGCAAACAGGCGCCGGGGGCCAACGGAGCCGGCGAGCCCCGGGACGGGACGTGGCCCAGAGGGAGCAGGCTGATGCCAACAGGACTCCAGACCAACAATTTCTATCCAAAACCTGTAGTAGCTCCCCCAGCCCGAGGGTGGATGCAGGAAGGCTGCTCACTGCACCCCCACCAGGGAGTCTGTGAGCTCAGTGCCTGGAAACAGCAGCTGGACAAAGTGAGGCTGCAGGTGGAGCAGATGCAGGTAGGCAGCTGTGTGAAATAAACTGTATGAATTTGAAACCCTTTCCTGTCTCTGTAGCCAGGAATTGTTGTCCCAGACAAAGGAGGCAGGAGGAAAATGTCTCTTGCTTCTCCCTGAGTGACACCAAAAGTCCCCTAATGGTCTGTTTTCACAGGCTGTGGTGTCACAGGTATCGTTTGACATGCTGGGTGTGCAGAGCAGCCCTGGATTGTGTTACAGGGCTGCTCCACCTGCCACATCAAGAGCTGAAATGATAGAAACTGTGAAGAAAAAGCATGGCAAGAGGTTTTAAACAGTGTCTAGAATAGCTTTATTCTGTAGCTAGGGTTAAGAAAGACTTTTTTGGAAAAATGCATGAAACTAACTGCAGTTCATTAGGTGGAAACTGTTTGTTTACCATCTCCCAGCAGCTGTACCCTAATGGAGACAAATTGTTTCCAGTGAGCTAGCACAGTGATCTAAAATTATTTGTTAATCTCCAGTTGTGCTTGGGCAAAGTTTCTTGTTCTTGGACATCAACAAAGACTGAAATAGCCGTGCCCTGGCATGCAGATGAGCACACAGTGTGCAAAATAGCTCCAGCAGTGTTGCAATTGCCCCTGTGGGGCACAGACCTCTCCCTCTTTATTTTGTCTCCTCTTGCAGTTACAAAATGGAGGCACCTGCCCCCATTCCTCCGTGTATTCCTCATCCCTGCCTGCACCTGACACAGCTCAGTGGATCAATATCCTGAACTCCAATGAAAACCTGCTCAAGGAGAAAGAGCTCCTCATTGACAGGTGAGGCTTTGATACTGCCATGTGGTTTAAAGACTCCAGTCCATTTCTGTTTGGAAAGGAAAGGTTTGGAAACTACCAAGGAAGGCTCAGAGTCCCTTTTCCCAGTTGATCTTGTTTTGTTGCAAAAAACAATATAAGGTGCTCTTCTGTCTTTGGAATTAGGATGATGATCCTGAAAGGCTCAAATACATTCAATTTAGTTATGGTTTTCTCTGTTTTATAAAGGATAAAGATTTCTGTTCACGTCATGATTATCTGGAATGTCAGAATATCTGCCCCTTCTGCTTAAGGACTTTCTGGGAATTCTGTGACCTTTATTTTAAATTTGGTTTTTGTGACTTTGGGCTGGCAAACAACATTTATCTAGAAAGTGGTGCACAAGCTTCTTGAAAAAACGTCCTAAGGAAAAGTACCTTCAGCATCTGGACTGTAAATACTTTTTCTTCCTTATTTTGAGTCATCTGTCATCTGTTCATTTCACTCCTAAGCTCCAGAGCCAAGCTGGATCCTTCAAAACATGCAAGGCTTGTGTGTTTTATCTGTAATCATGGCTGAGGGAAGGGTTTTGAAGGGAGGGAAGAGAAGAAAAGTTAGTAAGAATTGTAAAAAAGGTCAAAGTGTTTGCCTTTATTTCTCTGCAGGCTCTGAGTTGCAGAGTTGTGTTTGTGCTCTGCTGTCCCTGTGTGGAGCAGCAGGGCTGTGCTGGCACCGTTTGTGTTGTGCTGCTGCTCTCTGTGGCTGAGAGCAGTGAATTGCCTGTTTTGTTGCAGACAAAGGCAGCACATTTCCCAGCTGGAGCAGAAGGTCCGGGAGAGTGAGCTGCAGGTTCACAGTGCCCTGCTGGGCTGCCCAGCCTCCTATGGAGATGTCTACATGCTGAGGATGCAGGTACAGCAGGTGTCAGTGAGAAATAGGTGCTGGATCCAATGGCCCTGCCACTGCTGCTGAGGCGTTTGCTGAGCAGGACTGTGCAGAGTCAAAATATAAATTATCCAGATTATAAATTATCACCTCTGTGCCCACCCGGATCTCCAGCCCTGAGGCCCTGAGGTGCTGGTGATGCCAACACCTGGCAGCAGTGCCAGGCACTCTTTGTAACCCCCCAAAGTCAGGGGCTGGCTCTGCCTGCAGGAGCTGCAGAGGGAGAACACGTTCCTGCGAGCACAGTTCACAGAGAAGACAGAGTCCCTCAGCAAGGAGAACATCGAGCTGGAGAGGAAGCTGGCTGCTGCAGAGGTGGATGTGAAGCTGGTCCGGGAGTCCCTGAAGGAAACAGTGCAGAAACATGCAGAGGAGCTAAAGAAACAGGAGGAAAGGGTATGGTCCTGCTGCTCTGGAGATGGGAAGGTGTTTTCTTGTGCAGTGCTGAGGTGAAACTTTTCTGTGGCAGTCTGTAATTGCAGGTGTTTTCTCATCTTGTTGGTTTACAAGCAAAAGCCTTTCCTCCTGCAGTTGGAGGCATTTCAGTGGCTCCTCTTTAAACAAAAAAAAATGCCTGTCTTTAGCTAAATGAGCAGAAATAGTGAAATCTTCTATTTTGGCATTGTGTGATGTGCAAAAAGCTAAATGAGTTAGCTTATAGAAGACTGAAGAATAAATAAGAAATTAAATAAACTTGTCTGTAACTGTCCCTGCAGGTAAAGGGAAGAGACAAACACATTAATAACCTTAAAAAGAAATGCCAGAAGGAATCTGAACAAAACAGAGAGAGACAGCAGAGAATTGAGACCCTGGAACGATACCTGGCTGATCTTCCAACCCTTGAGGACCACCAGAAACAGAGTCAGAAGGTAAAACTTCCTCTGGGTTGCAATGGTGGCTCTTCACATACTTGCTCAGGTGACTTTGCTGTATTTTACTTAATTTACATTTACTCTCCTTTTGTTGCAGCTGAAGGAATCTGAACTGAAGACTGCTGCCCTGCAGGAAACAGTGCTGGCACTGGAAACAGAGCTTGGAGATGTCCAGGCTGCTTTCAGGGAGCAAGAGCTGCAGCTGGAAACCCAAAAGCACAAGGAGATGGAGCTTCTGTCCACTGTGCACAGGTAGGAGTCAGGGATCAGCTTCATCTTGGCCCTGCAGGAATTGCTGCACAAGGAAGGTGATGCACAGCCCTGGCAGGTATGGGCTGGGATCCAAGCAGGGCAATTCTGATACGAAATTAATTTCACTCCTCACATTGTTTCCCCCCTTAAAGTAAGGGAGAGATCATAAATAAAACTGTTTTTTTTTCCCCTTTGGTGTTCTGCTAATTGCAGTTTGCAGGACAAGTTGCAGCAGTATGCAAAGAATGCAGAGAGAGGACCCCCTGCCCAGGATGGGGAGAGGCAGAAAATGGAACATGACTCTCTGAAGAAGGAGTGTGACTGCCTCAGGAAGGTAAGGGGCTGTCCCAGGCAGGAATCACACATTTTTCCTTCCACTGACTCACACCAGGCACTCAGATGAAATCAGGGACTTTTAAAGACACAGTTGCACTGAAGCTGCAGTTCCTCGAATTACAGACTGCAGGGTTCTAAAAGCTGTTCTTGATGTGATAACCACACACTTCTCCAGTAATGCTGGAGAGAAGTGCAGAATGCAGAAGAGGGCAGAGGAAAACCACAAGAATACAAATGTCTCTGGTCTGGTTTTAGCTGATAAATTTAATGGTGCCTTTTATCCAAGTCCACTTCTAAAAGCATCTGTGATTAGAGCAGTAAATGAAAAGGGAAGAGAAGGAGAGGAGATGCTGTCCTACTGAAGGAGAATTCCTGGTGCTATTACTGCATCTGTGTGGCCAGCTCTGATGCCTCTGCTTTGAATTCCAGATTGTGGACAAAAAGCAGAAGAAGATGGAGCAGTTATCCTTGCAAGTCAAGGTGAGAGGTGACAGGGAGAGACCCAGGATTTGAGAATATGCTGTGAAATGAGTTAGACTTCCTGTGTTCCCATGGTCTGTTCCAGAACCTGGAGGAACAGGTGGCCCAGGAAGAGGGGACAAGCCAAGCTCTGAAAGAGGAGGCGATGAGAAGGGAAAATGCTCTGCAGCAGCTCCGGGCTGCCGTGAAAGAGGTCAGGGGGGTTTGCAGTGTCTGGGTGGAGACTGAATGAATGGAGTGTCTTTTAGCAAGGCCCTGAAATTAATCAGCAGCTCAATCTCTCCTGCTTCCTGCTAATCAGTTGTCCTGTCAAAGGAGCGGTGCCCTGCTGGAAAGCAGGAGAAGCAGGTTGTGCCTCGGGAATTTCGTGGGGATGGGATGGAGGAGCCAGCTGGGGGCAGCAGGAGTGCAGGCACAGCCTCAGCTGAAGGGCCGGGCAGAACCCACTCACAGGGGCAGCCCTGGAGGCAAGGCACGGCCACTGCTGGGGTGCACAAGCTCCTGGAAACTTTTCCTGCACTGGGCACTTCTTGTTTGATCCAGTCCCCACCTGGGAATGGCATTGGCTGGCTCCTCTGGCCACGGCCTGGAGGCTTGGATCCAAACCAGCTCCCACCCCAGAGCAGGTGCATGAAGCATGGCAGTGCTGCCCCAAGCGGCCGCTGACGCCGTGTCCGTGTGTCCAGCTGTCCGTGCAGAACCAGGAGCTGATTGAGAAGAACCTGACGCTGCAGGAGCGGCTCCGGCAGGCCCAGCTGACAGCCCAGCCCCTGCCTGCTGACACAGCCCTCCTGGCCCAGGAGCTGCACGGGGAGCTGGCCAGCTGCCTGCAGGATTTACAGTCTGTCTACAGCATCGTCACCCAGAGGGCTCAGGGCAAGGACCCCAACCTCTCTCTGCTCCTGGGCATTCACTGTAAGTGCATTTCCTTCTGAGCCATGGCAGAACAAACCCTTCCCTTCCTGTGCTGTGGCAGAATTAAGTAACTCACACAGAGCATGGAAAGTTCTCTTTCTGGGCTTCTGACTGCTCTTTCTGTGGTTGGCTTGCTTCAAAAGTGCATGTTGTAATAACTGAATTTTAAGTAGGACCTCTTTTGCAAATGCGAGTTGGTTTTTCTGGCTGACTTGCAAATGTGTGTGATCCTTGCTGAGAACTGCATGTCAGGAAACTCCCTTCTCTGACCCCACAGCTGTGCAGTACCCTGTGAAGGAGAAGGATGAGCTGCTGAGCCCTGAAGGACTGGCCAAGAAACTGGTGGAGGTAAAACAGCTTCACAAAGAGGTGGAGGAGTTGAGGACTGCAATATCTGACAGATACGCTCAGGACATGGGAGACAACTGCATCACCCAGTGAAGAACACTCCCAAAGTAAGACAGGGAATGAAGACTTGAACCTCTCAGGAGTCCTGTGCTCCTACAACCCTAAACCTATTCAGCACTTTATCATCCCTCTGCTCGGGTACAGGATGGGACTTACCTGATGTGGGAGGAATCAGGGGGTTTGTTGCCAGAAGTGTTCAGCTGCTGACTGGCTAACTGGGATAATTCAGTGTCAGGCTTTGCAGTAGCTTTGATCTTGTGGAATGTGTTTTATGCTGTGTTTGCTGGAGCTGCTGTGGTCTCTGATGCTGGGAGATGAATTCTGACTTGCCTTCCAGGCATGTCAAATGCTGAACATGCAAATGTGAGTTAAAATCACAGCTAAAAGGAAATGTATGCCCTGGTCTTGCTGATAACCTCCCTGTGCAGGTCCTGTGTGACCAGTGGGACCAGAGGGTTATCAGGGTGTTTGTGGGATATCTGGGTTCCCCAGCAGGCAGGTGTGCCAGTCACACTGCTGGCATTTACATTGAGGTGCTGCTGCCTTGGATTGATGGAGCAGGACCTGCTTTCCTCAGGTAAATGCAGCCAGTGTCTGTCAGCAGCCAGCATGAGGTGAGGAATAAAGCAACACTAAAAGACTCTGGAAACTCCCTCTGGGCACTGCTACCCCAGAAGCCTTAAGCCTTTTGTCCCCCTGAAATAGCACTGGGAGTGGGCTGTGATTCAGACTGCAGAGGAGGTGGATTGATGCTGAAGTGCCTTAATGAGCTGGAAGAACCCTCTGTCCCCACCCTGCTCCGTGCCTAATGCATCCACTGGCAGGTGAGGAGCTGCTCTTCCCTCTCACAGCCTTTTAAAGCCATCACAAACAATCCTGGGGAGCCCCAAGTGTTTGTGACCCCTGCCAGAGCCTCTGTGCCCATGGGGACACACCTCTGCTTTACTGGGACAAAACCATACTGGTCCTGCTGTGGAGGGGGTGGCACAGGGAGCTCTTCCTGCAAGGCAGTGGCCACTTGGGCTTTGTCACAGCCCTGTCCCTCCTTCCCTGCTCCTCTGCAAGTCATGGGAATTTTAAATGAATCATTGTGGGATCAGTTTCACTGTACCACAGCCCTCCCTAACCCCAGTGACACCATTACAGCACTGAGTCCAAGGGTGGAATTTGGTTTTCATCTTGAGTTAAGAGCAAGAAGCCAAGTTATGACAGGGAAAAATCCTGCTGTGTTGTTTGGCTGCTCTTCGTTCTTGTTGGGGCTGTGAGCCCTGGGTTTGGCAGAAATGCTTTTGTTATTCCTTTGTGTTACAATTTTAAGACCAAATCTGTTTTGTTCTCGGTGTTTGGCCACCATGGGGGGAATGGTGACAAGGAATGGTTGGTTTGTGCTGCACGGGGAGCACACAGCAGTGTGTGCCTGGCAGTGTCTGTCTGTCTGTCCTGCTCCCCCTGGCTGTTCTGTTCCTGGCTGTGTCTGTCCCCAAGCTGCTGGTGCTGTGTACTGAGCAAAAACACATTTCCAGGGCTGACTGCTGGGAGCTCTGCTGGCTCCTGCAGGTTCTTAGGGGGTTTGGGCACCATCCCCTTCTCCCCTTAGCTTTGGGGGGTGCAAGATCTCGTTCATGGGTGCTGTGAGGGGGCAGGTTTGCCCTCTGCCCCTGCAGAGGTGATTGTGAGATGAGATTATTGTGGCTGAAACCACCTCAGCTGCTGCCTGGCCCTGTCCCAGGTCCTGTCCCCTCCAGGGACACATCTCTGCTCATCCTCCTGCACAGCTGAGCCCCTGTGGCCCAGAGCCTGATCCCATGTGCTGTTTGCTGCTGCTGCGGGGCAGATCTGGGGCCCTTTGCTACAGCACACCCCAGGCCAGGGTGACAGGACAGTGTTCCCTTCCTCATGTCACGCATGTCCCCCCTCGGTGCCCCGTGTTGTGCCCGCTCCCGTTGGGCTCCGTGTCTTTGGACCGGCCTCTGTCTCACCGCTTGTTTGTACCGAGTGTTTGGAGTATCAAATAAAGCTGCTCTGACCCACTCGTGCGAGGCCGTCCTGCCTGGGGAGGGGCGCTCCGGGGCTGGGGCCGGTACCGGTGCGAGCGGGGCCCGGTGGCCGTGGCGTTGGTACCGGTGCTCGGTGCGAGCGCTGCCGGTGGCTCCCCGGGGTTGGTGCCGGTGACTCCCCAATGCCCCTGGGACTGCTGTCGGCGGCTCCCCGCTGTCCCCGGTGCCGGTGGCTCCCCGGTGCCGCCGGGGCGGTGGCCCTGCCGAAGCCGCATGCCCGGGCCCGCTGGCCCCATTGGCCCCCGCAGTCACATGCAGGGCGGTGGCGGGGCTGCCGCTCCTCCCTCCATCCCTCCGTCCGTCCCTCCCTCGGCCGGGCTGAGCGCTGGGAGCGGCCGCGATCGCACCATGAGCACCCTCAAGGTCTACAGCACCTCGGTGACCGGCTCCCGGGAGGTGAGCGCCGCCGGGCAGGGCTGGGAGCTCCGCGGTTCCTCTTCCCGGGGCTGGGCGTCTCTGTCCGCGGAGCAGCAAAGCCCCCCGCCCCATCCTCCGTGTCCCCTCCCCTGCTCGCGCTGTACCGTCCCCATCTGTCCCCAAAGCCACCCTCCGGGTGGGGTGGGCACTGTGCTGAGCCTGGCTGGCACGCTGTGGGTGTGTGCCCACCCTTGGGGCTCCTCTCCATCTCCCCATAACCTGCCTTTCCCACCCGGCTTCCAGATCAAATCCCAACAGAGCGAAGTAACCCGAATCCTTGATGGGAAGAACATCAAGTACGAGCTGGTGGATATCTCCCAGGACAACGCTCTCCGGGAGGAGATGAGGGCCAAGGCAGGCAACCCCAAAGCCATCCCACCCCAGATCGTCAACGGGGACCAGTACTGCGGGGTGAGGCTGGGGGTGGCACCCTGGGGGCGTGGTGGGTGATGTCCTGCCCTTGGCTTTGCCGCAGATGTTTAAGATACTTGTAAGTTATTTGTTGTGAGGTGCAGGGACCAGGTGCTGCCAGGAGTCACTGCTGTTTGCCTTGGGAAAAAGGAGAACCCCAGAGGGGGCTTTGGGTGGCACTGGGGCTGTGCCCACTTTGTCCTGTCATGCTTGGCACAACCAGCTAGTGCCAGGGCTGTGGACCAGTTTGTGCCATGGGCTCCCCTCCTGCCTCGTGAGCAACCCTGAGGTGTTTCCCTGCAGGATTACGAGCTCTTCGTGGAAGCTGTGGAGCAGAACACTCTGCAGGAGTTCCTGAAGCTGGCCTGAGCCCTGCTTCCCCTCCCACCCTGGACTCTACCTGCATTCCTGAGCGCCCTCATCTCTGACCACCTCCACCTGCAGGTTGTCAGCACTGTCCTGGCACCACCACTTGTATCCCAGCACAGGGAAAAACCCATGACCAAAACTCCTCATTGCAGCTGCCTCCGACTCCCTCCTGCCTAACCCCGAGATCATCTCAGAGGGATCCAAAGAAAGTGTGAATGCTCTCTGTGCTTGGCCTGTGAGCAGAGCTGGGCCTGGCTCACGGCAGCTTCCAGTGCCTCTGTAAACAGCAAAGCCTCCGGGGCTGTGAGAGGTGCCCCTGGCCCTCAGCCCCCTCCTCTGCCTCGGCAGGGAAGGGCTTAGGGCTGCATGGTACTTCCCACTTCTCCCAGTTGCTGTTAAAGTTGTAAATTCTGCTGCCTCACTTCCTTTTCTTTTCCTCTTTTTCCCCCACTCTTCATCTCAACTGCAGAGATTATGGCAACTAAGTAAAGGGGTTTTTTTTGTTTTTTGTTTGTCTTAATTTAATGCAAAAATACTGCACAGAATTGGGGGTCTGAGTGCCCACCACGGTGGAGCTGCCTGGGGGAATGGGTGGGGCTGGAAGTGGGATCTGTGCTGCTCTGGCCACCCTCCGCCCTGACCAGGCTCCCTTGAGAGCATTAATGGCTCAGGGCTGCCCCAGAACAGCTGATGCTCCAGCTGTCCAATCCTTCCCCTTTGAGTTGGCTTTTTTGCAATCCTGGACCAAGTGCATTTTGTTTTCCTGCCAAAAAGCAAGTTTATAACAAGTGTTGTCTTCTGAGATGCTATTAAATGTTACTGTACCTTTCACAGCGCTACTCTTGCATTTCTTTTAAATTCGGTTTTATTTTGGCTACAGGTTAAACATCACCCTACCCATGATTGTGAGTCATTTCCAGCTGAGAAGCTGAGTGAGTTGTACGTGCTGCTGCAGCCTGACACAAAGATCTTAACACCTTAGATTGCTGCTGCTAATCAAAGGCTCCCAGGACGTGTCTGAATGTCCTACGGCGCAGTAGTGACAGGTACCAGAGCATTCCTCCCCTCTGCGTGGTGACAGGGCCAGCCTGGGGCAGGGACAGCCTCAGCCGGACGTGGGAGTGCAAAACAAACCCTTGGTACAAAGACTGCCTAGACCAGGATAGAGGGGCAGGGAAACAGCTGCTCCTGGGTCTGCTACAGGTGGAAAAAGGAGGAAGCTGAGGGAGAGCTGTGTGGGATGAGTCACTGCTCGTGGGGAGCTGTGGAAGCAGCTGTGTTTGCTTCCTGTGTTTGAGTTGTGCAGCTCTGGTCAGAGGGGTCTGGGAAGAGCTCTGGGCACCCTGAGCTTCCACAGCAAGAGACATCTAAAAGAAGTGGGAATTGCAGCTGAAAGAAAAGGTTTTATTGGGAGCCTTTAGTGAGGGCGGGTCTCTGCGAAGAGGGAACCTGCCAAAGGCCCTGCCTCGCATGAGTGGGAGTGTTGTCAGCTGGGATCAAGTGAGAGCTTGTCACAGCTGGAATGGGAAGAATGTGCTGGGGAAAGGGAAAGGGAAAAGTGCAGCCCCAGCCCACGGGAGAGGGAGGAAGATGCTTAATTCAGGGTTGGGCAGAGACACGGAGGGATTATGCTCGTCTCCAGTGACACGGTGTCCTGTTGCAGCATCCAGCGGGAGGAGGAGGGCGGGTACCTCAGGCAGGCTGGAGCCAGGGCCCTGCTGCAGCTGGGGGCTGTCCAAGGGAAGGAGCTGTGCACGTACAGGAAGCCCAGCAGCAGGATCTCCTGGCTGAGTCCAGCCTGGCTCAGCCCCAGCACTGCAATGGCTCAAGGCCCTCAGGTTTAGCTCCAGCAGAGACTGGAACGGAGCCTGTTTGTCCCCTGGTGTCAGTGCAGGTGAAATCTGTAGGGAGCAGCTGTCTGTAGAAGGCAAACTGACCCTGTCTGTGTGTCCATCCTGCTGCTCCAGAGTCCCTGAGCCCAGCTAAGAAACTACAGAGAAGTTGGCAGGGGTCAGCATGTGTGACCCTGCACAGAGAGCAGGAGCCAGGCCTGGAGCCCAGGTGAGGTCGTGGAAGTGTCCCTGTGTTGGGACCCACCTGTCCTGGGGCACAGCAGCCACTGTGAGGCAGCAGGACTGGGCCTGGCCTCCTCTGCCAAATGGCTGCTCTGAGCTCTTCTCCATCCTAGGTGATGGCACAGTGAAACTAAATCTGGAAAGAAAACCTCTCCCTTTTTCCCAGCCAGGGCAGGTTGGGTAAGATGAGAGGCAGCTCCCTCTCAGTGCAGAGCTGGGGGTCAGGAGCTCTTAGGCTGTTTTCTGGGAGGGGTCTGTCCTCCTCAGCAGCAGGGAGGCACTGGGGACCAGCCCACATTCCTGCAGGCTCCTGGAGTTGTCCGTGTACACCCTCTGGGGAAAGGTGCTGATGATCTCATATGAGTCCAAGTTTCCACCCCTAGGAAAGAACAGCACAATCTTCTCCTACTCACGGGATCCCCCAAGGTTTGGCTGAGATGCTTTGGCTGATCCAGCTGTGGTTATGCAAGAGCAGAAAAAAGGGCTTGCAGCCCAAACTGCAGCCAGCCAGGCACGGAGCAGCCTGTGCAGCTGCAGTGGGGAGGAAAGGGGCTCGAGCATCCCAGCAGCACTGAGCTCATCCTGGGCTCACACCGAGGCCAGGGCCATGGCCTGCAGCAGGAGTGGGAAGAGGGGAGAGCAAAGGGGGCCCTCAGCCATCTGGCACTGTCCCCAGCAGGCTGAGGGAGCCCTGGTGCAGCATTAAATGTGCTGGGACTCAGAGCTGGCTGAGCCAAGCAAAGGCTGCAGCTCAGCTTCCAGCACCTTGGGAAGGGTGGCACAGGTTGGGTGGGTGCTGGAAGGAGGCAAAGGCAGCGATGGGCCTGGATCTGATGGCAATTTTGGAAGGACAGAAGTTGATCTCTGGTGCTGTGTGGCAAAGGTGGGCATGAAATGCTCTGAGCTGCTCAGGACCCTGGCACTGCTGCCTGGAGAGTGGCACAGGGCTGAGATTTGAAACTCCAGGACCTCAGGAAGCCTTTTGTGGGGTTCTACAGAGCCAGGCAAGGAGGGGAGGGAGCCCTGGGCTACCTGATGTGGGCGAGGTGCTGGCGCAGGTCCCCGATGGTGGCTGACAGCAGCATCCTCAGCTCGTACGTCCGCTCCCCGCTCTCGGATCGGATGCGCAGGGAGCAGAAACCAGGGCCAGGAGCTCCAGCCTCCTCAGCTGGCTTCACCCTGAGCACCAGAAAACCCTGTCAGCCCAGGAGTGAGCTCCACTCAGCAGGCAGAGCCTCCATGCCAGGACCAGGGGAGAGGAATTTCATATTTGGGAATGTCCTTGATGTGAGGCCCCAGGGCTGCCAGACCAACCCACTGCCCAAAGTGCTGCTGTGCTTTCCCAGCCTGAAGGTGCCTTCAAGAGGAATATGGAGCTTTTTTAGTTTTTTCATTTTAAACCAGGGCTGTCTGGTAAGTACTTTGCCCTACTTCTTTGATTAAAAATAATTTGCTTGGGGTTTTTTTCATTATCTATTTGGGTCTTGGCTTGCCAGAAGACTGAGTGGAAAATGCTGTTAGTGAGACCTCCCACCTGGGCATCAGTTTCCTGGAGGGGTTCTCCCATTTAATATGACTGCAAAGAGCTCTTTCAATGGTTTCAAACTCTTAGGCCTTGGTTTGCTGTCAGGAAAACTTTCACATAAATAAGTGACATTTTGAACAACAGAAGCTTTTTGTTAGAGATGTAAAATATGGCATGTTTGTCATGAAAAATTCAGTGGTTTTCCCAAAGGACCAAACTCGGCCTTTTGTCTAACAATTTCTAAGGCCTAAAAGGGAAAAGTCCACTTACTTCCTCAGCTGAACTCCCTGAACTAAACCTGCAGTGATGAAACAGGAGGAAGAGGAGATCTGCCAGGGCAGGGGGTGGGGGGCTGTACCTGCACCTCTCCAGAGCAGCCAGCCCAGGTGTTTCCACCAGGATTTCTTTGCTGCTCTGCTGCCCATCAGAGCCCTGCAACCGAAGCAGGTGAGTGTCAGGGAGAGCAGCAAGTGCCATGTGTGCTGTGGTGCAGCCTCTCTGGGAGGTTACACAGAGCTGAGAGAGCCCAGGGAGGGGGTGCAGGGAGCTGAGTCCAGAGAATGGCCCCTGGTCTCCTGGGGGTGTCTGGGTGTCCACTCATACCTGTGGTGCTGCTCCAGCCACGCCTCGGGCACTGCCCACTCTCCTTCTGTGCTTTGGGGGCCTGGAAAGCTCATTGGGAACCTGCTCCGAGGAGGATTTGGCACCTACCAGAGCAGAGGGGAGATACATCCGTGTGGGACCTTTGTGACAAACGTTTTGTCCCCAGAAGAGGCTGTTTTGGTGAAAGGAGAGAGCAGCAGCCGACAGGGAGAGCTCTCAGCACCCCAGCGAGGCTGGGAGCAGCTCTCAGGTTGCTCCCCTGAAGCTGTCCCATTTTGTGCCCCACTAAATGTTTGATTGTCAACATCAACAGTGAGAGCAGGGCAGCCTGTTCAGTGCACAGCAGGCAGGGAGCTCTGCTGGGAAAAACTGGGACTGTCACCATTTCTACAGACTTGGGCATCTTTCACCTTGTGAGGCTGTAGTTGTCAGTGTCCATTCCTTTTCACTTGGACAATTTTTAATTTTTCTTTTTGCTTGGATAAAGGGGATATTCAGCTTTAACCCTGAGGTGACTGAGCACAGTTGTGTGTAACCAGGCAGCTGTTTCTCACGAGTGATTCATGTGGTGATTTATTTAGTGATGCACTCACAGACCCACTGATTTCTGTCTCTCTGACTGACTTTGACTTCCCAACCCTGTCAGATATTGCTTACACAGACTATGAGTGTCTAGAAGCAAAATGAGGAATCTGTGGCCTTTGGTGTCCCATATTCTGTTGTGAAAGTCTGAAGAGAAACTGTCCCATATTTAGTACAGTTAAGGTTGATTTGGCTTGACAATATCTACATTTTTGGAATGAGGAATTCGTAGGAGAAAGGAGCAGTGTTTGCAAGCAGCTCTCCCCCCAGGCCTGCAGGGTTACCTCAGCATCCTTTGATGTGGTGAAGGTGGAAGGAGCTTGGCCTTTCAGAAAGGCACAGGGCAGATATGTTTTTGGAAACCTGCTGAGTTTCTCTTCTTTTATTACTTGTCATGTCTCATTCTTAAGCAGGCTTGATGCTGAGGGCTGGGGCAGCACCAGGCCCTGACCCAGAAGTGTTCCTTTCCTTGCTGAGACCCTCACATTCCCCTCCTACCACCTGCTAAGGTTTAGGAATCCTCCTCCTCAAGAATCAGCTGCATTTTTGAGGCAGGTTTAAGATTTTACCTGGGATCTCAGAGGTTTCCTGCACTTGGTTGGATCCTGAAGTACCCACCACCTGGCCAAGGCCAGGAAAACTCCCTGGAAGGTCTGGCTTTGGAAACACCACATCCCTCCTGTCAGTGACCTGTAAGCAAATCTGGCTGTTGCACAAGCTCCTCTTGCTGCATCAGAGCCCAGCAAACCACAGTAGTGACAAGCAGCAGTTGTAAACCCCAAATGAAACCAGTGATGCTCAGGCTATAGGGAACCAGAGCCCTCAGAGCTTTGCACAATCCCCCCTCCATGTGACCTCTCTAACCTCCACAGCTCCCATCTCGCCCCAGCTGGCCTGACCATGTCCTGTTCATGCAGTTGTGCCGTGGTTTCTCTGTGGCAGAGGGACAGTCCAGCCTCTGGCTGTGCCTGCTGACATTTCAGGGGCGCCTCAAGACCTAGATTTGAGTCCTCTGAGGCTCTCTGCCTGCAAATGTGGCTTTGGCTCTTTGCCATTTCTGAAAAATCAACTGGGACCCAAGAGAACCTCAGGTGGCCAAATCCATTTAAACTGTGGCAAAATAAACTCTCGTGACATCCTCTTTAAAAGGTACTTGTTCCACGTCGCGTTAAAAGCTTTTCCAGGGAAATATTTGAGAACTTTCTTCCCTTTTTGTGACACAACTCTTAATTTCCTGCATGTGCTGCTTCTCTTACAGAGCCCGCTGTGCTCTTAGAAGCCTTGTTCCAAGGCAGGTTCACTGAGGCACAGAAACCCTTGAACCTTGATGCTGAAACGCTTCCTGTAACGGCTGCTGCAGGTGCCTCCCTGTCCCCAGCCACACCTGCACAGCACCACAAACCTCAACCTCCCCTGGCTCTGGGGACCATCCAGAGAAAACCTGAGCTGTCTGGAGAAGCAGGAGAGCGATTTCACAGCCAGAATCTGGGTGTGGCACTTGCCTGCAAGGGGACACCGTCGGGGTAGCGTGGCTGCAGCTCGGAGGGGAAATATCCATCCATGATGTCCTGCAGGCATTGCTGGAACAACAGCAGAGCTCCTGCTCACACCTCATACTTTGTGCTGAGCTCAGCGCTGATCTCTCTGCTGGGCTGCTCCTGTTTGTGCTGTGGTGGCCGTGCAGAAAGTTCTGCACCAAAGACACAGCATCCCCTTCCCTAAAAATGACTGCACGAGGCTTTCAAGGCGCCGTGGGGATGCAGTGTGCAGCTGGGCTCCTCTGCAGGGCTGAGCGAGCTCAGAAGCCCCGTCCCCACGCTGGCAGGATGGATGGCTCTGCTTCCTCTGCAGCCCTGTCCATACCTGTGTGCCTGGGTGCTGGTAGGGCCGGAAGGCTCCGTGTCCCACGACGATCCCGTTTCGGTACAAGGTCAGAGGGAGGGGCTCTGGCCTCCTCAGCCGAGCCCCTCGGGGCGTGTGCTCGATCTCAGAAATGCCCTCTCCAACCAGAGAGTTCAAATCCTTGATGTTCTCCAAGATCAAATCGAAATCAACCTGGGCTCTGCAAACAATGCCTTCACCTGTGGCAGAGGGATCAGAGTTACAGGTGAAGGGGTGGTGGCTCCACAGATTTCTCTGTGTGAGTTTGAGGTGTGTTTGAGTCCTGACATTTCTGTGCTTTGCCCTTCACACGTTTGCAGAATGTGGTGTAACCTTTTGCTGTGCCATGTCCACATCCTGGCTAAACCACAAGGGCAGGGCAGAGGGTGCAGCGCTGGGGCTGCAGGCTCAGAGCTCCAGAGCAGCTCCTGGAGCCCACACTCAGCTCCTGGGCTTTGCTGATCCTCTCAGGAGCCCTGTGCTGCCCCTGTGCTGTGCAGGATGAGGAACTGCACGAGTTGGATTAAGCAGATTGGATCAATGGATCAGGGCGCAGGTGCTGAGGAGGTGCCAGTGTAAACAGCAGAGCAGGGACTCTGCCAGGATGTTTGTCTGGGTGTTTGAGGGTGGCAGAGTGGAGCAGTAAAAGGGTTGTGATGGGACAGAGGATTGAAATTAGAAGAGAAAATGAGAGAAAATATCTAAATTAAGTTAAAGTTCTTAGTTGTTCTGCTTTTTTTATGCATTGCTAAAGGATGATGTGGAAATACCCTTGAAAAGAGTCAGTGAGCTGAAACCAAAAACTGTTTCTGCTGATCTCCCTCTGTCTCTCCCCTCCTGCATCTAAGGGAAGGTCTAGTCTAATATTGCATGGTAGTTAGGAAGCAGCATTGCCTCTACAGTCCAAATAATTTTCTTTTTTTCCTCTGTTACCACTTCCTAAGGACACTGCCAAAGCTGCTTGGACCCCAGACAGCAGAGTCAGGTCTCAATTAAACCCTCACGTGGTGGCTGGGAGGAAAAGCAAACAATACTCCCTGATGGAGCCAGGCTCTGTGGGTAAGTTACTACAGCTCCTGTGTACACAAAGCACCTGATTCTGTTTTCCACCCACTCTATGTCAATGTCATTAGAGAAGCCAAACCTCAAATGTGCAGTGTTTGTGAATTCTGCAGGAAACAGCTGCTGTGAGGCCTCCTCCTGAAGGGCTGAGCCATCAGGTTCTCTTCCCCCAGAAGGGTGTACAAAATACAGGAATATAAAATTAAACCTTCTGCTGAGCTCCTGTGAGATTGCTCCACATCTGTGTCCCCTAAGAGGGATTGATGTGAAGATCTTGGCACAGAATCCCAAATTCTGAAGACCCAAATCCTGAGGTTTTGGTGCTTATCTACTCTCCCTTCTCTGAGCATTCAGCCACGAGTGCTGGTGCTTTACCTGGCCTGCAGAGGTTCCTTGCTGGCAGCTCCTCTTCATCCTGGACTGATTCTGCATCCTCCAGCTGGTCCCGTGTCTCTCCAACCCAAATCAGACCATAGTCACTCAGGAACCGCTGGAGGAGGAAAGTCAGGTCAGCTTTGCTGCAGAAAACTGGCAATGGGAGCCTGAGAGTGCTCAGCTGTGGCTGTGAGAGGCAGAGAGAGGTGGAAGAGGTTTGTCTGGGGCTCCTGGCACACAGACTCCCTCCAGCTCCATCAGCAGCAGGGAAAAGGGAGGAAGAAAGATTTGTAGTGGCAGAGAAACCTCCCAGGACTGCAGGAGCTGAGCTTTTCTACAGCCCTGGGAATCAGAATGAAGCTTGCAGGAGGCCCAGGTGTTTGTGTGTTTAAAACCTTCCCCTGCCCTGCTGCTCACATCCAAGCTGCTCCTTCTTTTCAGAGGTGAAAGGTTGTGGTGATCAAAGGGGCAGCTTGGGAAAGGCCAAACTGGGACTGCAGTGATCTCAAACCAAAGGAGCAGCGGGCTCAGGGCAAGCAGAGCAGCCTCACCTCCATCTCCCACACCTGGCTCTGCAGCTGAAGGCACCTCATTTCCAGTTCTTGTGTGGTGGATGAGTCAAAAGCATCTGTAAGAGAAAATCTGATGTTTCTATGCAGATGCTCAAAGGAGAGCTGGGGATCACCTGTGTCAGACAGGGCAGCACCTGCCTGTGCTCAGTGAACTCACAGCCATGGGACAGGGGATGAAGATGACAGCTCACCCTGCAGTGGTTTGATAACAGTGCTGACAGAATAAAAGACAGCTGTGAACAACCCCGTGAACAGGTTTTGTGCTGTGGGAGATGATGTGAGTGGTGCTGTTGGCAACCATACAGTGGAAATCGCTTGGCTCCCTCAGACTGAAGGAGCCCAAAATGAGCAGGTGTCAAGTTAACTGGCTCCTGGAACCTTGGCTGGGTGGCAGCAGGGTGCAGGAGGAGGGGCAGACCGTGTGTCTGTGGTTTGACTGACACATTTGTGTTCTGTGCTCAGGAAATGGAGACCTCACCACAGCTCTGCACAATTTACAGGAAACGTGTGTGGGCTCCAGCTGGGTTGGAAGCTGCTGGATTCAGGGAACTGAACATGGGGAAAGACTTCAGTGACTCACTGAAAGCTGGGCTCAATTTAGAGCTAGGCTGGACCTGGAATCCAGTGGGAGACTCCAAGTGGGTTTTTGGTTTCTCTCAGCTTTCCTGCCTGTTTGAATTCTGCAGTGTTCACTGCTCTGGGGTTTTCGGACCATCCCCGTGTGTCTGTGGTTGGCTTCACACTAATGGAAACTTAGAAACCCACAAAAAGTAGGTCAGGAAATGATGTTTGCACCACGCCAGAGTAACAGATACAACAGAGACTCCTGGTTTTGGAGCCAAGGACAGCTCAGAGAGGTCCCCAGGCCTGCTCTGTTGCCCTACCCAGAGCTCTGTTAGCTCTCCCAAAGGTGCCAAAGGTAGAACAATTTTTACCCTCTCCTTCTTGAAGAGTCTTTATCCTCTCCTCGAGTTCAGCAATCCTCCTGTCCTTCAGGGGCAGAACAAACAATGACCTGGGTCAGGTCCTGGCCCGCAGCACCTCCAGGCACAGTTTGCACAATTAGTCAAGGCTGTCCTCTCACTCCACCCACGGACAGACTCAAGGGTCAGAAGGGCTGAATCACCTCACAAGCACCTTAATTAACACTCAAATGAGGGATGGGATAAGTAGAGAACTCCAGGAATAGGTGACCCATCTGCAGAGATGCTCCTGCTCAGACCTGCAGGGAGGGGCTGATCTAGAAAGGAAACCAGCATCTCTGCAGCCACGCCTTAAAAAAACAAATTAAAAAGGTATTTATTCTAAGCTTTTAAAGGCTATTTATTCTAAGCTTTTAAAGGGTATTTATTCTATTCAGTGATGCAGAGAGGGCTGCTCCAGGATGGCTCTGCCGTGTGAGCAGCTGCTGTTTCAGAAAACAAAAGGGGGAACCACCACCACAGGGGGAAAAGCCAATAATTCTGAAGCCAAAGAGCTGCTGATCTTAGTGCCAGGGTGCTGAGGGTCACTGCTGCAAGAAGTCCCAGCAGGGACTGTCCCCTCTGCCACCCCAAGGCCAGATCCCACTGCTCTGTTGCTTTGTAAAGGGCTCATTTGGGTAATTAACACAGGCCACAGATGAACTTCTGAGCCCACACAAGGAATGAGGGGTGGAACTCCGGGGGCAGGGGACAGAGCAGGCTCAGCAAGAGGCTGACTTTTACCTTCAGCAGCATTTCTTGTGCTTGTTTCTCTTTTTTTTGTTCCAACAAAGATATTTTTTCCATCAGAGAGGACACGAGCTCCAGGTCAGTGTGAGCTGCACCTGGAAGCACAAATACCTGAGAGCAGGGTTGGGGTGCACAGGGTGTACACCAGAAATCCTGGTCTGCCACAGCAGGGAGGATGTTTTGGGTAGGAATCCCTCGGTTCCTGGTGTCACCAACTCGTTGTGTGTGCAAGAAGGGGGGCACGGGTCTGTCCTGGGGTGTCACCAAAAATCTGATGGCCTAGACCCCCCAAATCACCGAGGGGCTTTACCCTCCATGTTCTTTTCCAGTGCTGTCCCCTGGAGCAGGAGTGGAGGGTGCCCTGCAGGGATTCCTTGTCCTAGGAGACAGCCTGGCATCTCCTGAAAAAGGAAGAAAACAGGTCAGTGTTAGGACACAGCTTCTCCAAAAGCAGGCAAAGAAATATCAAGGTTGTGCTGAGGGAAAGAGAGGGCAGAGGAGAGCAAGTGGTCCATCAATGCCATCAGTATTCCCAATTTTATGGGCGTGTGTGGGCTCTTCTCAGGACCCAGGACCATGGGAATGTACAATGCCAGCAGCTGGAGGAGTGAACACAAAGTGGAGCTTGCAGAAAGAGACCACAACGCTTGCACAGAGAGGCTGAAAGTGGGAAAATCGAGCTATTTTAGTGAAAAATAATAAAATAAAGACAGTGCTCTGCTATTTAACAGAAGCAGCAAACTGCAGTGGGAGCAAAATGGGAGTTTTTGCTCTGAAATCGAGTAGAGAGGATATGATGTTAAATGGAACTGTGAAAATAGATGGTGTTCTAGGATGTGGAAATGTCCTGTTACTTGTCTGGTTTTGGACACTTGTAGGGGAGCGAGAGCTCCATTTACTGTGTGCAGGGTGAGAACAGCCTTACCTGACGGGGCTGGGCGTGCCCTCGTGGGGGGGATACCTGAATTTGGGGGGGATACCTGAATTTGGGGGGTCCCCGCCCTCCCCAGGCCCTCACTCACCCCCCTGCCGCCATCTTGTTTACGGGCGTTGCCACGGCGACGCGGGAGCCGCTGCGATTGGTCCGGCCTGGGTCACGTGGCGAGAGCAGCAGCACCCCCCCCGGGAACTACAATTCCCAGCATGCACCGCGCGCGTTCTTCCGGGATACCGGGACGGGACCGGGAATGGATCCCATTTTCTTCCTCAGCCCCTGTCCGTACATACACATCGGCCTGCCCTGAGGCACCTCACGCCCTGCAGCTCCTCCCGGCTGCCTCACTGCTTCCTCGGTCTCTGTTTTCTCACCTGGGCACCGCTCCTGGCCTCGCTGATGCCCTGAACTCCACCCAGCGCTTGTCACCATCCCAGGAGCTTTCCCTGGCTGTCCCCCACCCGTGCTGCTGCCTCTGTGCTGCTCTCCAGGGAGCTCGGCCTTGCCAGCTGGATGTGAGCAGGACAGGCCAACGAATCCCCCCAATTTTACTTCCTTTGATGGAGATTCACAGAACCACTCAGGGGACCTCAAATCTCATCTCATTCCCACCCCCTGCCACGGCAGGGACACCTTCCACCATCCCAGGTTGCTCCAAACCCTGTCCAGCCTGGCCTTGCACACTTCCAGAGATGTTGGTTGTGCTCAAAAGACTTTTGTTTCAGCTTGCCCAAGGAGCAAAACCGAGCTAAATGTGGTGAAGCTTTTCTGCAGAAGAGCCCTGGGCTCTGGGCAGAAGCTGCCAGGGAGCTCACCATGATGTGCCCGAGCCCAGGCAGCAGCTCTGTGTTCTCAGCACGTTCCACTGGCTTTATTCATTTCAAACCATCCTAAAATAACCAGATCCCTTTTGTTTCCTGCTGCTGCAGCGTGAGGGAGCTCAGAGATCTGCTGTGAGGAGATGGATTTGGGGGGTTAAAGGAAGCATTTCCTTTATTTAGGATCTGTGACTGAAGTCCCAAGGGACACCTAGGCTCCAGCTCCACCTGGAGGGAAGGAGGTTTGTTCCTCCCAGCCTCAGCTGCAATTTGCAAACCTTCAATGATCCAAGGAGGGTTTCAGTCACTCTCAGTCCTTGGTGGGTGTGAGGACAGAGAGACCCCATGGAAAAGCAGGGCCTGAGGGGTTTCAGCCTTTCCTTGAACTTCGGGCATGTGCTGTTGCTTCTTTTTACACACTTACAAAAAAACCCCACTGCAGTCCTTTTTATCTATTTCTCCACTGGTTCCAGCCATGTTCATCACCCCATGCTCATCCCTTTACATCCTCTTATCTTATTTTGCCACTTAGTCTTCCAACCCTAATCAGCAGCTCCAGGAGAACTGAAAAATTCTGTATTCTGTGACTTATCCCTGTCATTCCACAGAACAGGGAGCGGGAGCTGCTCTCATGTCAGGGGATGTGGAGAAACGGGATGTACAGAGGATGTAGAGAAATGGGATGTAC